>VDFB02379344.1:0-145023 GCA_007258455.2 Sequoia sempervirens
AAAGTATTATTGTTTAAGTTATCAGTCTTAGAGTTTTATCAAAAATTAATTTCTGTTAATTTATGTTTAATTGTATGCATATGACTGGATTACCTTATCTTATTCCTAGAGAAAACTCGATTTTCTTTACATTTTGTTGAATCTAATTGATCCCACATGACCTAGTTTACTTCCAGGGTTTATTATCTACATTATGGCTTTTCACATTTATACTTTTCTAATATATACATCTTACTTTTAGACTTAAAACACTTTATATAACTTTGGATCATTTATTTTACATTTTACATCTTTCTCTATTAGTATTTTTGAGTTTGATTGGTAAATCTCCTTTACCCACCTAACCCACCCTTGTTGACCATATTAGCATTTCACTTTTAGATCTAATATAGATTGATATCTTTGATTTTTTAATCTAAAAATATAACTTTAAGCTCATCTAAACCTTAATGTATGACCCAAATAAATAAGAATGAGGTCTATTTTGATGCTTTAATGAGAAAAATGGTGACAATGATCATGAGGCTCATCTGCAAAAAGAAACAATATTTTACAAGTGAACTTGCTAGTTTGGTGAATGTGAAGAATCATATATAAAGTGAGCAAATGCGGTTCATGTTACTACCAAACAATTTAGACAAAATACTTTACAAGTGATTTATACTAAGCTTACTTCATATATTATGACTATTGTATCTAGAATTCTACACATAATTTTACCATATTTTCATCTTATACTATTACTACTTCCCCTACAACTACCCATCCTCATAGTACTATTACTACTAGTCTTCCATCATTTAGCACCTATCCTTTTTCCACTTACCCTTGTTGGTGTGAACATGGTTATTACCTAACTAGTTCACCTCCTAGGTCCTATTCACACTTATAAGTTAAATCTACTTAGGGTTCACTTAGGATCCTTATTTATTTTTGTCTCATATCATATGATTGTGACACACATCATAATCTTGTGTTCACATATCCTCTCACCTTGAGTATATAAGCAAGGCCTCATGTGTATAGTTTGTATCATTATATTATTATTGTAGATCCATAATCAAGCAATCTATGCTCTTGCTACTCTCTTCTGGAAGGTTATTTCTAGTTTGTAGGTGATCTTGGGAGCTTGAGTACAAACCCAATTCTTATATGTGAGGGTCATTCAAGTAGGATATTTTCTTGTGTGCATTTATGGGAAAAATGACCCTACCCTTAAGTCTTAAAGGCCTAAATGTTGGAGAATTTGAAGATCAAGAGCATGAAAAAAATCCACAAGTGAACAAAATAAGCACAATAGTATGTATATTAATATACAAAATGAGAGTATGTAAATACAATGAGGAACCTTGCTTATATAGGCAAGGTGTATGAGGTGAGAAGGTAGGAGAAAATGACTGACTACCCCTCCAAAGACGAGAAACTTGTGAGCTCGCTCACTTGACAAGTGTGTGAGCAAGTGTCAATAGGCATCTCAAGTGATGAGGACAAATGTCTCAATGCTATGAAGTGAGACAAAAGAAAAAGAAACCTAAGTAAACTTAAGCTAAGTGTGAATAGGTTAATCCTAGAAAGGTGGTTAGCTAACTAGGTGAATAATGACTATATTTACACTAACACACCCCTTAAGTGCAACTTATGGAGTAATGTATGCACTAATGATGAATCCTAACTGCTAGGCCATGTTAGGTACTGTAGTGTAGAAAAATGTACTCCTTTGCATTTTCACACTATGTTTGGGTCCCCTTAATTAATTGGACTTAATTAAGCTTCTAATGACCTAAATTATGCATTCCTAAACCTTGTTATTCCCATTTTCTCAAAGGGGAACCGACATTAAAAAAAATCTAACATTATTTTAAACACCTTGGAAATTGTGTGTCTTGGATTTAAGTCTTAGGGCCCATTTTCCCAAGGGCGAATGGGTCCTCCTTAAGTGCTAAGACCCAATTTTTAATATATTTTTGGTGGTATTTTAATGATTCAAATTCAAGTTTCAAATGTCTATTTATGAAATTTAATTTTCAGGAAATTAGATAAACACCTATAAATATAAGGTCTTTTTATCAATACAAATCTAAGCATTACTAAGTTGCATAATTCAAATTTCATATGAGCAAATATTATTTTCAAGAGAAAATACAAGTGTATTATCTCTCCTCGTATTTTTATATGATCTTGGAGATCAAAAGCATTGTATTTGTATTGCTTTTGTATACCCTTTGGTAGAAGGGCCTACCTTTGGAGAAGTAATCACTCTAAGGGGTACGACCCAAAGTGGTTTTTTCCTCAAGCCACTATATAAAAGGATTGGTTAAAGTCATAAGTGGCTTGTTGGACACTCCAAAATCATGTTATCCTTTTCCGTATAGTTCCAATCCAAAACGGGAGGTACTCACATTTATGTGTGGTATTATAATGTACCCAAGTACGGTTGGTTAAAGTCATAAGTGGCTTATTGGATGCTTGCAAGGCTTTAAGTCCCTGAGCAGCAACTAGAAACCAATTAGTTAGAGGCCCACCCTTATTGATTGAGTTATTTTGGTGTCATTCTCAATGCAAAGGTGAAGCATCGCACCTTCAAGTTACTCACCTTATGGCTCTCTTGAGATGAGATAGAAATCCCCAGCTTAGCATAACCTACTTGTTTCCTTGTAGCTTTCTGGGAGAGGGTGATTGGATCATCATTCCAATCTTGGAGGACCCTATCTATCCTCTCTCACAAAGAAAAGAGTGTACAATCCCCTTAAGGTCTCCCTACATTTGTGTCGAAGGAGATTCTAAGTTGCGGGCTTAAGATTTGTTGCCATTGGCCATTGACCTTAGGGATAGGAAGTGTTTTATGTGTGAAGTTTTTTTGAATTGTGAATAGACTTGTGGAAATTGGGGTGAATAACCCTTGAACATACACATAACGCTCATAAAATCTAGTCACTCAACAACCAAGACTTTTTTTCAGATTGTTTGTTGTGTTTGCAATCACAATTTACAAAGACCTAAGATGAAAAATCAATCCAGAACATTCAAACTAGGGTCAAATAATTGTTCACCACATTTGTAAGACAATATTCCACAATTGCAAGATAGTGCACTGCATTTGCAAAATGTGCAATGAACCACATTTGCAGGACAGTAAACTACACTTGCAAAATGGAGAAACACATCTAACTAGTACAGTGAAACACATCTGCAAGACAATGAACTACAATTGCTAGTTCACAAAATTTTTGCAAGATTCTTGTGTAGTTTCATTTTGGATCATTTCTTGACTGTAATTAAGTTCTCAAATCATAGACTTGCTCTTTCGCGTTGTACATGTCACTTCACTTAGGTTTCCATTACATTCTTTAGTTGCATGCACCTTAATTCAAACCCTAGGTCATTCATTAGTTACATACACTTTTGTAGACTTTAGACTAAGAGACTTATCAGACTTTCGATCAGATCATTGTCACAAATTTAGATTGCCTTGACCTTGTCTTTTCATCAATTAATCTTTGTCATTTAAGTTGGTCGAGCTTTAAACTCATGATTCTAGTTTGAGGTCCACTTTTTCAATCACCATCATCTTTAGTATTTGTCCTTTTAAGGTCTTGACAATTAGATTTGTTACCTTGGATTATCTTAGCTTGGTTGGTAAAATCTTCTTAGGTCCACAAACTTGCTTAGTCTTCATCTTCATATCATAACTTTAGTCATACCACACCCTTCATCAAACTCCAACTTTCACTTCCAATATCCAAAATCAAATTCCATCTTTCACTCATAACCTTCAAAACCAAAATCCATCACACACATTTAGGATCAACACCAACTCTTCCACTCAAAACATTGGATTGCAAAACTCAAACATGGGCCCATATCATAATGTTGTTGCCAATGTAGTAGACACATCATTGACCTAAGTTGGTGTCTTAACAAACCAAATGCTTGCACTACAAAGATAAGTTGAAAACATGCAAATCTCAAAAAAAAGACCTATTCCACACAAGATTTATGTCCATACCTTTTTGACAAAAGCATATACATGACTCCCTTTCCTCACAACTATGTCATCCCAAATTTCACCAAATGTAGAGGAAAGGGAAGCCCAATTGAAAATGTGAGGGAGTTTCACATGGCTTGCATAGACATCACATTTGAACATACATACCTAATGAGATTGTTTCCAAGAAGTCTCACAAGACAAGCACTCAAATGGTTTTCCCATTTACCTACAAGTACACGAACATGGGATGAACTAGCCAATAAATTTGCGACACACTTTTCTTACAACATTGAAAATGGCATTACCATAGCTACATTATTTCATACCAAACAAGAGGAAGATGATACATTCATATCATTCTTCCAAATATCGAGGAGTTTCACTAGTCAATGTGCCTATGAGATACCCGAGAAACAAAGGGTTGTCATGTTTGTTGATATCTTGGTCATTGAACTGAAATACCAATTGCAAGTCCATTGTTGCACTACATTTTCCAACCTAATCAAGAAAGGTACCACCCTTGAAAAGGAACTCATTGCAAAAGGGGAAATTAAAACTTTCAACAAAAATTAGAATGCCCAAAGTACCTCAAATGACAAAAATAAATATTGGGCTTGCAATAAGAATGTCACAAATAATGGAGTTGTAGACACAAAGGAAATACACAAGGTTGGTCCCACAATCACCCTTAAAGGGGATAATGCATCAAAAAATACATCAAATGTCCCTGAAAAAATAGCAAATGCAATCTAGAATAACCAAGGATGTGAACCTCAAAGAAACTTTTCGGAAAGATGCAAATACACTCCCTTAGGGGTACCCATTGAATCTGTCCTAAAACAAATTTTGTAGTCTAATTTCATACAACTTCCAGAGGTGAAACATTATGACCCAAGACCTTTTAAACCTTCATGATGGGATGACAATGTCTTTTGTGACTATCACCGCACCAAAGGACACAAGACTTCGTCATGTCAAAAACTCAAGAACATAATTCAGGACCTTATTTAAAATGGTGTCATATAGGTGGACAACCAACAAGCAACCTCCAAAAGTGATCATACCATCTTTAAAAATCCTTTGCATGACCATGGGATAGGGAAAGCCTCCAGTAAGAGTATAAATACTAACGACCAAGCTAACTTCACCCATGTTGCCTATGACTATATTGTAAATAATATTTGAGCTTCAAATTATAATATAGATACCATTACCATTAAGAAACCACCAGAATGTGCAATTACAATGTGACGAACCAAGGTAACTTTACAAGGTGCTCTCCCTAAACAATAGTGGAAAGCCCAATATAATCTCTTAGACAATTTGGGGAAGACACCTACCCAAATATCTATCCTTGATTTACTTCGTATATCCCCTGAGAATAAAGTTTCCTAGATAAAGCCTTGCAAGAAACTTATGTGCTTATCGACCTTGATGTCAATCAATTCCAAGCAATGGTGGGATAATTCGCCAATACCCACCATGTCATCTTTTTTGACTAGGACTTCTCCCCACAAAAATCTAACCACAACGACCCTCTACACCTAGAAGTCTATGTCACTAAACATAAAATCAAATGAGTCTTGGTAGATGGTGGAGCTGGATTGAACATTTGTACTCTAAAATTGGTTACAGCATTAGATTTCTCTAAAGCTTGTGTGGACTCATCAAAGAGTATTATCATAAAGTCCTACGATGATGCATAATGCTCTTCCAAGGGTGTTGTTACCAAATTTAGCTTCCAGCTCAATTAGGTAGAGTTGAGATTGTGTTTGCAAATAAAAGAGAAAGGTACGCATTAATTTCTACTAAAAGTTCCATTTATATGCAAAGAATTATTTTTCAAATAGATTGCATCCCATTATGAAAATGTATACAAGAGAAGAGAGTGAACAAGTTTTTCATAAATGTTACCTTTCATTGATAATTGTAAATGTATGGTGCCCCGCACAAACCGTGGGAATAACTATTTCAACACAGTATAAGATATAAACTATACATTTGAAGAAGTGTAAAAGGAAAATAATATGAAGGGAACATGGATTTTTCATTGCCTAAATGATGAATCCCAAGGTTGAATGGCTACATCATTGTTTTAGCTCCTGAGTCCACCAAAAGGTTGCTCCATTGCTCCAAAATGTATGCAAGAGAGTAGAAAGGATTGTTAGAGCTCAAGATCGATATTCACTTCATATACATCCACAAATATATAATTTACACTCATAAGGCATTGAAATGGGTTTTGAAGTATCATGGAGATCAAAGAAAGAGCAGAGTCAATATCATCAATATCCATCATATTCTAAGTTTCACTATTTTTATCTAACATGTTTGTTCACTATGTAGGTATAGGTGAAATTCTCATTGTTGAATTATCTACATTTGGTATTATATAGCATGTGGAGTGAAATGGGATCCCACAAGGGTTGAGCCCAACATGCTACCCTCATGTTATAAAGAGGGATGAGTGTGCAAAAGAATCACATTTATCAACTTGGAGCACATATCTCATCACCTATGATAGGGAGTTTTCCTCACTATCATAAATGACAACATATTTGCTAAATTGGATCATAATAAAAGAGGAACAATCATGAAGTGAAGCCTTCACATGAGTGATAGCCATATCACAGGAGACTTTCAAGAAGCAATGATTATTGTTTGTTTTTAATGATGAATAGCAAGTTGGTTTCACCTTTTGTATGCAATGATTGTGATTTAGATGTGAAAGCATTGGAAAGAAATTTTAATATCATGAGTGCATAGCGAGAAGACTATATCAAAGAAAAGGAGTCATTTAATTAAGCAACTATGATGAACTTTTTCTTTGGTCTTATAGAACTCTTAGTTCTAGCTTCATAGACAGTATTTATACAAGCATAATGTTGCCAAGTGGAACTTCAAGTACCGAAAACAGTGAGCTAACTAGTGTTAAAAGCATCATATCATGGATAGAAGAAAGAATATCATGCACAGGAATAGGTAGTGTTGATTCAATATTGTTTTGGAATCAAGGAAACAAAAAAGGTGCAATGAAAACTCTTGAAGTTCTAAACTCATAATGCAAGTATCCAAAAGAAAGAATCTTCATATATAGAAAACATTAAGGAGCCAACACAACAACCGTCATAAAAGCATATGGTCGGGGTTTAATACCCAAACCCTCGTAGTACCTATAAGTGGCAATACAGTGTCATAGGTTGGATACTCATGTCTTCTATATGATGTAGTAATCATGTTTGACAAGATCTCTTATTCTTTCATAAGATAAAAGCATATCCATATGTAAGCTTATTATGAAAGTTGGTTTGTAACAAAGGAAAATCACTTGTCGTAGATGAAAGAGTGGAAAAGTTTTCTTATGAAAAAGTGTTTTCTAGATAATACATGTCTACATATTGAAAATATGTAACCATCAGGGGTTTTGTGTGCGACAAAGTGTAGTGGATAGTGACTTTGTCAACTATTTGTTTCTACATAATGCCTATGAAATCAAGATAAAGCATTAGCATTAGAGGGAAAATTTGAATGGATAACACTAAAAGTGACAGAATGTCCACATGGAAGAAAGCCCTCAAGTGTCTACATTGGAGGAGGGTTTTTCTTTTCATTTTTCTCAGAAGAGTAATTTTACAATCTAGAAATTTTGAGCACATATCTGCAAAACAAAAATAAATCCTAGAATAGAGGAAAGAAAGGAGATTCAAAGCCCTTGATGATAGCACAAAATAAACCTAGAATGCTTCTAACCGGTGCAAGACACAAAGAAATGAAGGCTTTCATCTTAAGCCATGAGCAAAATGACAAAGGAAACACAATCTAAAAATAAAAACATTCTCATCATTCTCTACATAAAAGGAGCTCGAGACCGGATGTTCATTCATAATTAATGATTGAAAAAGCATTATTTGCACAAACAGAGACTTACCTAGTTTGGCCTCCATAATTTATGTAGAATCTGCTTATGAGAACCTCTACAGAGGCTCGGGTCAAAACCCCACAGTGGCACCTTTTCATGGTTTCCAACAAGCGATGCAAAAGTAAAATGCGTAGTGAAAAGTGTGGCTGAGTTTTGTTTTAGGGTTTCAAAACCCTAAAGTGGCTAACTATGACAATTTTTTCTGCCTTTGTTTTAAAAAAATTTCAAATATTGATTAATTCATTTTTATGTATTAGTACACCATATGTCCCCTTCTTCCCATTTTATAAGGGCTAAACCAAATAGTCATTTTTACATTATCTTTCTAGGGCATGGTCATGAGTTGGCCCTTTTATTTTGCACCAAAAATATAATGTAAAACATTGTTGAAATGGTAATTTATAAACCATTTTAATCAATGTAATTTATTGTGCAAAAGGAGATAATGTGTTTGTTTCTAAGTATGAGTCAAAGGGGAATTATGGTTGGAGGTTTATGTTTATTCCAAGCATATAGGGGAGGTTGGAGGAGGTTAACCAACATTTGGAGGGAATATAGGGTTGTTTTGACTTGGTTTGGAGCAATTTTGGGACCTTTATGGTGGGTAAGGTTATGTTTTGACCTTTTCTTCACTTTGGAGTCATTTTGGAGGGAGTTTAGGAGCTATTTTTTAGGATTTTTGGTTGTACAAGACCAAATTGTTTTGGGTCCCTATTTTGGTGCAATTGATTGGAAAAGCTTAAGTAACTTCATTATTCATTTGTGAAGTTAGTTTTGATTATTATCTTTTGTCTTCTTTGTGACTTTTGGAGTCCTCTGTAGAAAAAATACTATATTTTGTAACTCTTTGAACACGAATATCAGTTCATACCTTGAAAATCAATAGAGATAAGTAGTTTGACCTTCTCAATTTTTTGTTTTACTGTATGCATTTGGATTTTGATGCAATGACTTGTGAAATTTTCTCATTCCTAGTTTTTATGTCTCATTAGTGGCATCTTTGAATAGAAAGTATATGTAGTTGTAGGTTATAAGTTGTGTTGTGTTGCAGGTGATTCAAGTTGTCAAAGTTTCTTTCCTTCTAGGATTGTGTGTTGTAGCCTCCTTACAAAGTATTGATGCAAAGACATATCATTATTGAGTTGTGTATATCAAAATTGTAGTTGATTAACTATGTATGCAAGTTATTTGTAGCTTTTAGTTAATGTTTAGGTGCATCACCTTAAGTTTTCCAATTTTATGTTTATGTTTCCCTCTTACCCTTTCCCCTATAAATCATTAGAATATTTTTAGGTGAGTACCTTAAGATCCAACTTTCTCTAGAGGTTCTTTTCTGCCTTAGGTAACCCACAACCTAGAAAAGTTCTAATGTTTCACCAATAGGATGAGTTCACTCAGCAGGGGTACACTATTAGGAGACAATAGGTGTCATTTTTCTACCTATAAGAGTTAGGCCCACTATATTAGATACCACATTCCAAGTATTGGACCTAGATATCCCCTATAACCTTCTCCTTGGTTGACCATAGATTCATGCTATGAAGGTTGTTTCATGCATGTATCATCAATGCTTAAAGATTCCTCACAATGGCACTAAGATTACAATAGTTGATGATCCTGACCCTTTCCAGTATCTCAACAACTTAAGAGGAACACCCGAACAACAAGTTCCAATCAATTGGAAAGGTCCATCATCTACTTCATCACATTGCATTGATCCCTCCACCTTAACCAAAGCATCCACTTCCAAAACTTCATCTTTTGATCCCAAGATCTAGGTCCAAGATAAGGGGTGTGGAGAGTACCATATGAAGACATCTTATTGTGTTAGTAAAATACCTACATCACCAAATCCCATGGTAAGTCATTAGCTATTAAAATGAAACCCAAGGTCACTATTTGAGCATCTCCCACCACAACTTTCACAAAGTGGGGAGAGTTGAGTAAAGAAGTTGTCAATGAATAAGACATCCCTGTATGGTTATATAAATAATAAGAAGACATTGAACCCAAGAAACCCCCAACAAGATGTAATCTAGTAAAGGTTTTGAAATCATAAAACACAAAGGTTATGATGGACACAAACGACTTGGTTTGCACAAGAATGGGATGATAGAACCTTTGCTACTATCCAAGTGACCAAAGAACATAGGACTAGGGTACAAACAATTAAAACTTCCTATTCTCCTAGTACTAAGGTGCTTTCGAGTGAGGAAGTGAGTGCTTCAAAAGATATTGAGACATCCAAGGATTCTCATATTGAGACTGACTCCAACGAGTGGGATTGGAACTCTTGCACATCTAGTTATTACGATCTAATCAAGACATTTCAAGAACTTGACTTATCTGACCCCTCAACTGAAGGAAAAGCTTGGATTGATTCCTTTTGGGATCCTCATGATACTTCCATTTTCACCCTATCCACTCATTCACTCAACCTTGACAATACTAATGATGGCATGCCTTTAGTATACCTGCAATTCATAGACTGGTACCAACAAGGACCACCAGCCTTAGACATGTTTGAAAATGATGAAGCAATAGCTGAGTTTATGGAACAATGTGAAGGGATACCTTATGGAGATCATAAATTTGACTTTACCATAGATCTTGACAACACATCCTACTTTGGGGAGTTTGTCTCACCCTCTAGTTGCAAAAGTGAAAATGATAAAATAAAAAAAGAAAGGTCTCTAGGTGAAAATGAAAGGCAGCTCTAGACCCAAGAAAAGTAAAAAATAAAGGACACGTACAAGGGTGAAAACCTCTTTGAGGCGCCCAAGTATGGAAGGTTGGACTTGCTTCCCATAAGCCAAGAGAAATCACCCATGCTATTAGAGAAGTCTATGGAAATCAATATAGGCACTGATGAAAATCCTAATATTTTCCATCTCGTAGCTTCTTTGACAGAAACAAAGTAGCTAGAGTTTTGTGCTTCATTAGCAAAGAGATAAATCAACTTCGCTTGGTCTTATGCTGACATGCCTGGTTTGGAACTTGAGTTGGTTTTACATTGAACTTACCATTGTTTCCCAATGCTAAACTAGTCAAACAAAAACTAAGGAAAATGCATTCTCAAATTGCCCTATTGGTACAGGATGAGTTAAAGAAGTTACTTGATGTTGGCTTCATTCAACCCATTGACTATGCAGAGTGGATTTCCAATCTAGTATTAGTGACAAAGCCAACAGGAGGAATCCACATATGTACTTATTTTTGAGGTTTAAACAAGGCATGTCTAAAAGATGATTTTCCCCTCCCAAACATTGACATTATAGTAGACTTGACTATAGACTATGAGATGTTATCCCTCATGGATGGTTTCTCAAGATACAATCAGATCAGGACAGCTCCTGAAGATCATCACAAAACAACTTTCACATGTCCTTGGAAAACATATTGCTAGAATGTCATTCCATTTGGATTGAAAAATGCCAAAGCTACATTTCAATGTGCCAATGACCATGATCTTTCATGATCTCATGCGTGCACCCTCATGGAATATTATGTGGATAACATTATAGCCAAGTCGTTAGAAAGAGGTGATCATCTATGAGTGTTAGATAAAATTTTCAAGAGGCTAGAAGAGTACAAAGTATGGCAGAACCTAAAGAAATGTGTGTTTGGAGTAAAATTAGGAGAGCTACTAGGGTATATTATTTCCAAAAGAGGCATTGAGGTTGACCCTACCAAAGTGAAAGCTATCATAGACATGCCACTACCAACAAATATAAGTCAACTACAAACACTCCAGGAATTTTACATCCCATCTAAAGGTTTATCACACAACTAGTAGATAAGTGTCAACCATTCTATCATTTTCTAAGAAAAGGAGTACCATTTATGTGGAGAGATCGATGCCAAGAGGCCTTTTAGTAGATAAAATATTATCTATTAACACCACTAGTCCTAATGTCTCCCATTGATGGAAGAAATATCATACTCTACGTATCAACAATCACGTCATCTTTGGGGGCATTACTTGCACAAAATGACAATGACATAAGAGAAAGAGAAATTCACTATATCAGTCATAGACTTATGGGCTCAACTATAGTCCCATCGAATGTTCCTACCTTGTGGTGGATTGACTCAGGTATTACATGTTGAATCATCAAATAAAGCTTGTAGCCAAAATAGATCCCTTGAAATATCTCCTCAGCAAAGCATCCCTAATAGGTCAATTAGCCAAATGGGTAATGATACTAAGTGAATATGACATTCAATATGTTGAACGGAATGTAATAAAAGTACAAGTTATAGCTGGCCAACTCATATATGCACACACAAAAGAAGATCATCCATTGGTTTCAGACTTTCCTATTGAGTCTATCTTCACACTAGATATGCTAGTAACATGGAAGTTATATTTTGACAGATCTCACACAAGTCATGGTTCAAGAGTAGGCATATTGTTTGTTACACCTCAAGGAGATACCATACCAGAGTCATTTAGAATTGTTTTCTCTTGTACCAAAAACATAGCAAAATATGAGGCACTACTCACAAGACTTTGTATTACTATCAAATGGAAGATCAAAAGCCTCCAGGTCTACAATGACTCATAATTGGTTATCCGACAAGTTAATGAAGATTATGACACAAAGGATGAGAAGCTCACTCCTTAAAAATGGATGGTTAACAATTTTAAGTAGTACTTTAACAAAATCATCTTTTGGAAGGTCCCTCGAATCCAAAACAAGGAAACCGACGCATTATCAACAATTGGTTCTCTCTTGGACATTCCAAATAATGTGTCACACTACAAATTCTTGATAGAACAGTTATTGATCCCTACCTTCGATATCCCTAAGTTTGAGATGGTGTGTGAAATATTTGGTCCTAATTCCCCTTGGTACAAATATGTTTACAACTACCTACATGACCATGTTATCCCTCTTATCCTATCTTCCAATCAACGCAAGACATTCATCCATAAGACTTCTGAATACACCGTCATCGATGACACTCTTTATCATCAAAGTCTAGACAACACCCTCCTGAGATTTCTCAATACTAATAAAGCACAAACAACCTTACGAGAGGTACATAAGGGTATATGTGGATCCCACTCTAGTGGTTCTAGTCTAGCTAAGAAGATCATGTGCGTTGGATACTATTGGCCCATAATGGAATGTGATGCATACCACTTTGTCAAGAAGTGTCAATAGTGTCAAATACATGGAGACCTTATACATGCACTAGCTCAAAAACTTCAACCGATCACATCACCATGGACCTTCACCTAATGGGGAATTGAGCTCATATGTAAAATCCATCTCTCCTCATCCAATGGCCATAAGTTCATTATCATAGCAACTGAAAAATTCACCAAATGGATTGAAGCTATTCCCATGACATACATTACTAGCAAACAAAATTCTAAATTCATTCTTAATTACATCATTTGTTGGTATGGCATCTTGTAATCCATTATCACCGATAATGGCCATCCCTTTAAGAACCAAGATTTCCACCAATTATGTGAGAAATTTCACATTCAAAATCACTTTTCCACTCCATACTATCCACAAGGTAAAGACCAAGCAGAGGCGTCCAACAAAACCATCATTAAGATCCTAAAGAAGATTGTCAATGATGCTAGTCATGACTGGCACCTTCAACTCAACCTCACCTTATGGGCCTACCATACTAGTATCTACACTCCCACAGGAGCCACACCATATTCCCTAGTATTTGGTTATGAGGTCATCTTACATATTGAGGTCGAGTTACCTTCTCTGAGGGTGTCCATGTAAGGGCTTATTGATGATGAAGAATATTGCATTTATCCAGACTACATGAGTTAGAGTTGTTACATGGATGAAGACAAACTGCATTGGCCCATCTACAAGCTTATCAAAATCGCCTTCACTACAATTATAATAAAAAGGTTCTAATTAGACACTTTGATATAGTGACTTGGTTTTAACAGAAAATCCTAAGAATCAAGTTGAAAGAGAGAAGCCTGGGAAATTTAAACCTAATTGGTTGGGTCCATAAATCGTAATGGTGATATATGGATCTGGAGCTTATCAGATTTTGACTCCTCAAGGAGAACCATTGTTAGAGCCTATCAATAGCTTGCACTTGCAAAAATTCTACGCTTCAGAGAGCCTTTGTCAAAAACCTAAGAAATATTTTAAAAATGAAAAAAAAATATCACCTTGATGAAAACCTGGAAAACATGCATCTTGTGTGACTCCAAAATAAAAAATAACTAAAAAAATAGAAAATAGTAAAGAGAAATAATTTGTCCAATAGTGAAAACCACTTCGGTGGTGCTTTGGATAAGTACTATGGTGAAAACCTAGCAAATAGGCTCTATGTGTAGTCAGTCTTTGCTCCATCCTCTACCATCATTCTATCTAGTTTTTCATCATCTCTCATAATAAATTCGTCTACACACTTTCACGCATCATCCATAATAACACTTTATTGTCCTTCCCATGGCCTGGAATGATTGACATTATGCATCTTTCACCTTCCATATCCGTCTATGATGAGGCTTATCCAATTTCATCCCTAATAAATTGGTCCTATACCTGACTAGGGGAAAGTGCTTCACTCATGTCTTCAATGGATCCTAGAAGAGTTGGTATTGGAGGTCACTATATCAAAAATCCAAAAAAATAAAATAAAATATCAAATATCCAAAAAAAAATCAAAAAACGTTAAAAATCCAAAGAAAATCAAAACATGTCAAAAATCCAAAAACATTCAAATAACCTTCAAAAAATTCCAAAAACTAAGTCAAGTCTTATAAGTCCATGTTCATCAAACTAAGTTTCCTCTACATGTATAATGTGGGAAAGGCCATCATTGATGAGTCCCCGAGGCACTAGGTCAGTCCTTTAGGATTTTTCAATCAAGTCAATCATAATGTCAATCATCATTCATAATAAAATCTTCCATGGTCATGGTCAGTCGAACTACGATGTCTTTATTTATGTTACATAGGCAAGGCCATCTTTGATGTGCCCGCAAGGCACTAGGTTAGTTCCTTAGGTTTTTTCAAGTCAGTCATTGTCCATACCATAATAAACAGTCCTTTGCTAAAATCAACACTTTGATCAGACAGAAGTAGTCATCTAAGTCCCAATCAAATCATGAAATAATAGACAACCTATCCAACAAGTCTTCAAACAAAACCGGTCAATTTCCTAAACCAATCAAACATCAAACATCAAACTTGTCAATCAATGGTCTTATACAAGATATGGCATTGTCGAAACCAGACTCAATGTCTTATACAACTTGTCTCATTCTTGAAACTAGGCTCAATCTTATCATTTTTCTTATATAGGATGTGTCCTTCCTAAATCTGACATCATCATTATCAATTTCATCATTTTCCTTATACAAGTGGTTGGATGATCAAAACCAAACTTCACGTCTTATACGACATGCTTCTTGTTCTCAAACCAAGTATTGTCAATCAATCTTGTCATTCTTTTCAATAAACATTTGCAAATGATCTGTATGGTTGTTGACTCTATTGGTCCAGTTTTTCTTTTATTGAGTTATCTTAGGTCATGCTACTAGCCACCTCGAGGATGTCCCATGAAGGATTTATAGGGGCAAGGATGTCTCATGACTTTTTTTTCTTTGATTGGTGTTTATGGTTTGTCTTGATAAAAAGACTAGGGAAACTTCACTCTTAATATGTTTCTTGGAACTCCTTGTCTATTTTTGTAAAGGGATAACATTGCACACCTCGGTATATGTCATACCATGGTGTTTATTGTCTATTTTCCATATTCTAAATTCCCAATGATGATTAAATGCAAATCCTAGCATCTATCAAGCAGAATATCAATCTTTCTTTTTCTCCACTAACTCCATGCTAACATCCTCATTCATGCTAGCATTTCCTCCATCCACATCTTGATGGCAACCTATGACAAAAAAATATCCTACATACATAATCATGTTAGAGACATGTAGGAATCATAAACACATTAGTTCATCCATATTACACCAAAAAAAACAAAAACATTGATAACATGTCATCATAAATCATACATGCATTCACATAGGCATCCAATATCACAAACATATATAGTACCATCCTGCATCCATAACGCATAAGAATTGCATACATCTTACATAATCATCACATTTGCATAACATAAAAGAGAATCATACATATCATTGCATCCTTAAACCATATCATATTACATCATAATCACAATAGATCCATAACATCATGAAGATTAAATACATCCATACATCATCATAGAACTCATATATAAGAATGAATCATATTCTAGACATCCATAATACATCACAACATATAGAATCATTTCATAATCATACAAATGCATAAACATCATATAGCATCATAATCCAGCACATAAAATAATAATAACTACATAACATAGGAATATACAATCATCTAGTTACCACCAAAATCATGTATCTCATATATATATCAAAAAAATGTCACAATACAAAATTGGGATGTCTCCCAAAAATGCAGCTCACAAGCTTGATAAAAAATGTAAGTGTCTCAATACAAAGTTCATAAATGTGATCTATCCAGAGCTACCCCTGTCTCCTGAAGGGGATGGTCGTGGGGATGGTTGTCGCTCCTATCTGTCCTCTGGAGCTTGTGATCCTAATGGCCTGTACCCTAAGCCTGATGGTGGTCTATCAAATGGCGATGGTCTTGACTAGCTAATCTGTCCACTACTATGTGACCTATGTGAGTGAGATCAGTCGTGGTTGCGCATCTAAGTGTACAATGGTGCTCTCTCAACTAAGCGTACTTGACACTCATATAGATCCTGATAATACCTCACCTCCTACCCTACCTAGAATAACTAGTGACCTAACTCATTTACAAGACCAATAAGTGTAGCAATAAAATATAGACAACGTTGATCTACTCTATGCCTGTCGATAACTGCTAGATCTCTCTTTGTCCTCAAAGTGCCAACCTCGGCCTCTAGTGCATGTATTTGAGCATCTACGAAATCAAGATGAGCCTGTAGGTCTAATATTCATCAGTCAAATGACCCCTCTCCATCCCTGATGAGCACATACTCTAGTCCCTCACCATGCTCCTCTCCCATGGGTAAACCTACAAAAGTGGTTTACAATTCTAGTGAGGAAGGAAAAGTTGCAAAAAACAACCCCATGCAAAAAAAATTAGTTTTTGGGGGTTCGAATGAACTTTTGGTTCACGCAAACCCAAAGGGGGTTCGATAGAATCCCCCTTCGAGTGAACCCATTTAATGATGGGGCCCACCATTCTTGAAAAAAATCCAAAAGTGAAGGCTTGTGGAAAGGGGGTTCAATTGAACCCTGCTTCGAGCGAACCCCCATGGTTCGCTCAAACCACCCTTTTTCCCCCTTCTCCCCCTCAGGCACCAAAAAAATCCAACTAGATGATGGTATTCCTTAGAACAAGCTATCCAATAAATATAATTTTAATATGTTTTGGTTAAATTATTATGTATTTTTTTTTTAGTTTTATTAAACATAGGTTTTTCATCGAAAACCAAGCTCTTTGTTCTTCACATGTGGAAAAATAGTAGATTATCAAAAAAAAATTGAAAATTATGAGTGCACAAGATATTGAAGTCCTTTATCCAACAAAAGAAAAAATGAATTTCGATACATACAAAAATAGTTACGTGTTATACGGTTCACCTATGTCTGAATTGTAATTGGTTTGACTTCAAAACTTGATTAAGGAAAAAATATTCAATAAAGCATTATGGATCCAATTGGAAGCATTAGATATCATAGTTACAAATCTAAATTCGAAAAAATTAGAATTTCATTCTTCATGGAAAAAAAGTTATGCGTTATACGGTGAGAGTCACTCCTTAAAAATGTTGTTTACTAAAAAAAATAGTTTTCGAAGGATATGGAAAAAGAAGTGCAATTTGATTCCAAAAAATTTGAAAAAAATATATTTAGAATCTACAAACAAAATGACACAAATAACTAGTTTCCATTATCTTCAAATTCCTCACGGTTTAGCCACTATAGGTGCCTGAAAGTGAAGATTTAGTTAGAAAAAAATATTTCAATGTCCAGTTTGGCTAAAAATTGTAAACCAGTATTGTAGGATCACCCCCATAATTATCTCCTCCCTAACCATCTACTCCTGCTCTCCCATGTCCTTCTCCAACCATTCCTCCTCTCCTATCTCATGGTGTGCCTCTCCCATCGCTACCTTTTGTTGCTCTTCCTTGGGATGAGGCCCCTCCTCTTGCACTCTCTCCACCTCTACCCTCAACTCCTACTCAGGGTCCTCTCTAATGGGTGAGAGTTGCCTCACTACTCTTAGTCCTTGGACTCTCTATTTCCTGGCTCTACTTGCTCTCCCTACTCTATTGTCACCTGGGTGATCCCACAATAGTGGTTTACAATTTTTGGCCAAACTAGACACTGAAATTATTTTTTTAACTAAATCTTCACATTTGGGCACCTATAGCGCCTAAACGGTGAGGAATTTGAAGATGATGCAAACTAGAGTCTTGTCACATTTTGTCTGTAGATTTAAAAAAAAAAAATTAAAAAATTGGAATTAGATTGTACTTCTTTTTCCATCTCCCACAAAAACTGGCTTTTTTTCATAAAACAACATTTTAAAAAAGTGATGCACACTATATAACGCATAACCTTTTTTCCATGAAGGATAAAATTCTAATTCTTTCGAATTTAGATTTGTAACTCGATATCTAGTGCTTCCACTTGGTTAGATGTTTTATTGAATATTTTTCCTTAATCAAGTTTCAAAGTCAAACCAATTACAACTCAGGCATAGCGTGACTATATAATGCTTAAATTTTCTTGTATATATCTAAATTCAAATTTTTTTTGGTTGGATCAAGGACTTCAATATCTGGTGCACTCATATTTTTCAAAAAAAAAATTGATAATCTACTATTTTTTCACATGTGCAGAACAAAGACCTTCATTTTCGATGAAAAACCTATGTTTAATAAAACTAAAAAAACAAATACATAATAAAACCAAAACATATTAAAATTATATTTGTTGGATAGCTTGTTCCGAGGACTACCTAATTCCATATGGGTTTGTGAAGATTCCTCATTTTCATCCTCAACCCGAACTCCGAAGTGCCAAAATTTAGGTTTTTTTTTGTCTTAGGGGGGGTGAGGGATAAGGAGGATTCATACGAACCCCTAGGGGTTCGCTCGAACCATCATTTGAACCCCTTTGCTATGCATTTGTTTTAATTTTTTGGCGATCAAAATTCAAAGGGGTTCAGTCGAACCCTGGTTCAAGCGGACCTCTAATGGGTTCGCTCGAACCAATAGGTTCGTACGAACCCCCAAAATCCCTTTTTTTGCTTTGGGGTCATTTTTTGTGAGTTTTCCTTCCTCACTTGAATTGTAAACCACTATTGTGGCTTCACCCACCTGCATCATCACCTCTACAACCACCACCCCCAACCTCCATCTCCTCCCTATCATCATCCTTTGAATCGGCCTTGTGGGCCCCTACCTCTACGCTCTAGTGGTGATGGCTAGCTAGGATCTATCAAGGGCTCTAGTCTATGGGTGGCCCGCCATTTTTCATACTTGGGCATGGTGCCCACATCCACAACCTCTAGTCCTGCACCCCATTGAACAAACTAAATTACATCAATACCCTACTCAGTTGTGACCATGAGAATCACTTGTCCCCACTGCTCGATTTCTCTAATCGACTGTGCATACATCGCATGCCCAAACATATGTGTCACATAAATCATTTGTAGCTAATGCCTCATCACTTGCGTTATGTCATTGCACATGTTTCATATAACAAAGCACATGTGACTCACATTCACTATTGTGTCGATCCCGACCATGGGTGCAGTGTAGGAATCACATGTGGTGCACTTGCATAGTTGTGTCACACCATAATTGTCAAACCTTAATCTAGCAGTTACGTTGCACCGTGTGGATGTAGCAAACCACCCCACATGTAGTGAACATGATTGCAAATGTGGCAATTGGGGTTCACCACATCTGTTAACTCACATTTGGAGCCCTAAAAACTACTAAAAATGACAAAATTATAAAGAAGGGTAAGTGTCCATATCAATTCTCTGGAGCCTCTAGTCGTCTAGAAGTCCTGACTCTAAAACCATGGTGTGAGGAGTGTAGAACGAGAAACATCCTAGCAATAGGTAACTCTCAAAGCTCTCTATTCACCAAGGGTTAAAATGCACAAATGGTCAAATTTACCACCAAATTTTTATTTATAACCCATTAGGGTTAGGGTTTTTACTATATGCACTTAAATGGTGGGTCCCAAACCCTAATTTAACTATCCTAGAGGCTTGAATTTTGAATCTTTTCCATAAACGCACTGTCCACTATCAAACTTGTTTATCAAAAGAATTTTTCAATTTTTTTTGAAAATTGGCAAAAAAAATTGAGGGGGCATGGGTCTACCCTATTTTCTTGTCTATACACTGGGGTGTATTTTGAACTAATTTTCTCTAACACAACTTTATAAACTACATTGTATCAAAGAGGGGTAAAATGTAGACATTGAAAAATGTCTTAAGCTTGTGAACACCATTTCTCCTTGTCAATTCCCTTTCTTCCGGACATTATTGAATAATTTTAAGTATTTGATTATTGTCTAAGGTCACATTCCTCTATTAATTAAATATTTTTTAATTATTTAATTAATTAATTTCTTTCCTTTGTTCTTCCTTTGATTAATTAAATAGATTGTATTTATTTAATTACGTCACTAATCAAAATCCCTTTCACTCTATAATTAAATAAATTTCTATTTATTTAATTATTCATTTATCATTTTTCTTCTATAATTAAATAATTAAATAATTAATTATTTAATTATTCACTAGCCTCTTCTTTTATAATTAAATAATTTTTTATTATTCACTAATTTATTTATTTACTAATTTGTCTTTTTCCTCCACTTTTGAATTAAATTATTATTTAATTAAAAATTCAACCTCTTTCCCTTTCTTCTATAATTAAATATTTATTTTTATTTAATTATTCACTTTCCCTCTTAAATTAAATAATTTTATAATTATTTAACTTACTCCAACAACTTCTTTTTTCTGTCAACCTCTTTATCCATGCCATTCTTATCTCTTCACATCTCATTTAATTTCCACCCTTGATTGAATTAATTTATAATTTAATCTCCAACATCCATCCTTAACCAAGCCCTACCTTCACACTAATTTAGCCCTAACCCTATTTCATTGCTTCTCAAGCAATCTTAGCCATTCATTGTCATGTCATATTGGCTTCTAATCCTAGCTCTTCATTTAAATTCAGTTTTCTATGAAAGGGACCTATCATTTTCATTTCATTCCTAACAACATCTAGCTAATTCAAGTACATGCTATTCAAGGAGACAAGTACAATCTTCAATATTTTGCTATCATTATCACTGGGCTTATTGTTGCATACTCAAAATCTGAGGGAAATCAAGCATATAAAGCAAGATGGAGAAGGGAAATGAAGGTGAATCAACCATGGCATAGGAATATTGGTAATATTGCTTCATTATGTTATGTTTCTATGTTCAGTTTTACTTCATTGTTAGTTTAGGGCCTTTAGGGTTTGAGTTTTATTAATTCATGTGTTATACCTGTTTTTACCCTATTCTATAAGAATGAGTATGGGAATTGAAATAGATGATTGGGTTAATGGCTTGTAATAATGGTATAGATGAGTTAAGCTACTTAAAATTATTTAGGGCAGAGGATGAGTAGTGGATGTAAAAGTGGCTTGGACCTAGAAGTTGGGTAATGGTAGGCCTAGTGGCATAGTGGATGAAAGAGGTATGGAAGTGTGGTACGTCATAGAGTGATGAGTATTTCAAAATGGTTATAATAAAGACCTAAGAATTGGGGGGGGAGGTAAATTGAAAAAGAATAGATGCTAAATGGTGGAAGACCAATAGTTAGAAGTAGTCATGGTAAAAGTATGTGTAGAAGTAGTTGCACTAGTCATGATATATGATGTAAGCTTAGCATAAATCACTTGTAAAGTATTTGGTACAAATGGTTTAGTAGCAAACATATCTTGAGAACAACATCTGCAAACTAAATGTGTAGTATTCTTCACATTGGCCAAACTAGCAAGTTCACTTGAAAAATATTTGTTTTGCAAATGAGCCTCATGATCATAGTCATCATTATTCTCGTGAGAACCAAAATATACCTCGTTCTTATTTATTTGGGTTGTTAAGGTTTAGGTGAGAAATCCTCAATGGAATAAACAAAAGATAACAAAATAAAGGTCAAAATTATAGTTTTAAATTAAAAAATAAAAGATATAAATCTATGTGAGATATAAAAGTGAAACCCTAACATAGTCACCAAGGTTGATCGAATAGATAAAAGATATTTTTCAATCAAGTTTGAAACCCTAATAGAGAAAAATTTAAAATGTAAAACCAATGAACCAAAGGTATATAAAGAGTTTCAAATCTAAAAATAAGATATAAATATTAGAAAAATATAATTTTGAAAAACCATAATATAGATTAGAAGCAAATTAGGTTGTGTAAGATCAATTAGGTTCAACAAAACATAAAGAAAATTAAGGTTCCCTTGGGGTTAATATAGGACCTAATCTAATAATATGCATGAAATTAAGCATAAATTAATTGAAATTAATTGGTGATAAAACTCTATGATTAATAAATTAGACAATGATACTTTCTAGTTTTGGAAATTAAATGAGATGGATCTAGGGGTGTTTAATTTGTTGAACAAAGAATGTATGCTTTCAATGAATATTTGGAATATTTTGCGTCCTTATTACAAAAACATGATCTATCTATCAATTGAATGATTCAAGCTCTATGCTAATTTTGTTCTTTTATCTATAGTCAAATATAACTATACTTGGGTCAAATCCATGAGCAAAGATTCATCCTCTATCTCTAGATTTGATCTTGCATAATTTGCATTCCTACTCTATTGTTTGCTTGAAAAATCTTCATTTTCTTTGCTTCTACTAATTTGAGGGTTGGGTTGTTTAAAATTATCTAAAAAGGGTTGTCGTTGTGACACAAGGAGACAAGTTCTTTGAGGTCTACCACAAGAAATTCATACAAAGATTAAGAGACAACAAAGAAGTCTCCTAAAATTATCTATGTAGATTTATTATTCTTTTTATTGCACCAAATCCAAGTTTTTGCTTTTGATTATTTCTTGACTACTCTAGGAGGAGAGATGATTCTTTAATTGATTAAGGATGCAAGATGAATGCAATAAAATGTTTTAAATACCAGTACATATCATCAAATTGCACCAAATTTCTACTTGGTTCATGGTGGGAAAATAAAGAAGCCAATCAATCAAATTTTAGTTTTGAAAAGACAAGGGTCAAGTCCGTGAGTGTAAGGTCAGCCCAAAGACTATAAAAAAATCACCTTGAGTAAGCAAATAGTTGGATCTAAGTGTATAATAGCTATATGAAGATAGACATATGAAAATACATAATAAATGTAAGAATAGAACAAATTTATAAAAACCCGAAATAAAATATTAAATATGTAAGAATCACTAAAAATAAAAATATATAAAAAATTTAAAAAACTAATCAAACTATACTTATATTAAAATATTTTCTACCATAAAACAACACAAGCAAGCAAATTTCACCATTCCCCAAAGATGCTTTTAACAATGAAAAAACTCAAAGTCAATCCCGTAAATTGAACAAAGCCAATAAAATTTGGCTTGGCATTCGCTTTCCTTTTCAGAGATCCTTCGTTCAGGGCAGGGCTTAAATTTGATGGCCGTATGACCGTATTTAGAGATTTTTGCCGTAAAATACAATCAAAATTTTAAGAAGATTGTATCACATGAAAGGAGAGATTTTGGATAGACTGTCAAATTTTATATAGAATTATAATGATATAAATATTTGATTTATATATAATTTTTACTTACACTAAGGTATATCATAATGTTTTAAGGGCACCTTTGAATAGATAACCGTCATTAAAAAATTTGTTGACAGGCAAGCTCGACCGTCAAATTTAAGCCCTGGTTCAGGGCTGTAGTTGAGAACTTCGACCGGTTTCAAATATAATACTCTTGAGGCGTAGCTATATTACTTGCTCCTTACAATACAGGGTTCCACTATCTGTAATTGTAGCCATTGATGGATTATACAGGTGAGAGCGCCGAAACCCATATCGCCATCTTCCCTCTAAGTGTGGCAATGGGTCATTTCCTCCCATTAGCTGAGTTTGCAAAGCGGCTTTGCTCCATTAATGGCTTCTCCATCACCTTCATTATTAGCAAGTGGATGTGGGGGTCACAGCAACCCACACTGGTACAACGATTGGCCTCTTCCTGTCTGGATATCCACTTTAGAGAGATCCCTGACATTACTGTAGATGAAGATGAGCAACACATGAGAGGTGAACCTATCGTTTCAAAGTTCTTTATGAAAGCAAAGCCACATATCCAAAAGCTTCTGCAATCGTTGCATTCGTCTTCGCCCATCTCTGCCTTCGTTACAGATTTCTTCTGTACTGACCTGCTCGACGTTACCGCCAGTCTTAACATGCCATTTTATTTATTCTGTCCAGCCTCTGCTTCTTGTGTTTGCCTCATGTTACATCTTCCCAAGCTTGCCTCGGAGATTGAGGTTTCGTTTAAAGACTTTGATTCTGATGTGGAGATTGCGGGGCTTCCACTGATTTCCGCCAGGGATCTACCTGCTCCCGTCCAGGACAGGTCGAATTCTGCGTTTAATTGGTTTGTCCACCATGCCTCCCGCTTCAAGGAAGCATCGGGGATTCTCATTAACACCTTTGCTGAGCTGGAGGAGGAAGCCATAAAAGCCCTTAGCGCGGCAGGAAACCCCTGTATCTATCCAATAGGCCCCTTGATGTTCCCAGATTCTGATGCTCCCGACG
This sequence comes from Sequoia sempervirens, assembly GCA_007258455.2. Lineage (NCBI taxonomy): Eukaryota > Viridiplantae > Streptophyta > Pinopsida > Cupressales > Cupressaceae > Sequoia > Sequoia sempervirens. The sequence continues at coordinate 24,813 of VDFB02379344.1, forward strand.
AGTCAAGGTGCCTGGAATGGTTAGGTCAGCAGCCTCCGTCTTCCGTTCTGTTTGTGGCTTTCGGAAGCAGAGCCGTTCTGTCAATGGAACAAATTACAGATCTAGCGATTGGACTGGAAGCCAGCGGCCACCGGTTCCTCTGGGTTCTGCGCGGTTACAAGTCTGGGGGTTCTTCATCTCTGGAAATTGACATTTCTCAGCTTTTACCGGAGGGTTTTGAGATTCGAACCAGGGACCGCGGGCTGGTACTTCTTGATTGGGCCCCTCAGATCCCCATTCTTTCTCACCCGTCTACTGGAGGCTTCCTTTCACATTGCGGGTGGAATTCTACGTTGGAGAGCGTCTCGCATGGAGTTCCCATGATCGCTTGGCCTCAGGCTGCCGAACAGAGGATGAACAAGGTCATATTGGTGAAGCAGATTCAGGTAGCCATAGATTTGAGGATAGAAAGCAATGGATTTGTGAGCAGAGAAGAAGTGGAAAGAGCAGTGAGAGAATTGATGGAAGGAGAGGAAGGGTCAAAGGCAAGGGAGAAAATGAAAGAGTTGAAGGATAAGGCCAAGATTGCACTTATGGAAGGGGGAAGTACAATGAAGGCAACAGCCAATGCAGCCACAGATTTATCACAGAAACCAAGCTTCACTCCCTAATTTTTGGACTCATGTAGGCCAAATTTGTTGTTTGACAGTAGCTACTATGTCGTCGTCTTCTTTATTTTCCTTCACTGCCGTGGTTATTGTCAAATTCGTTGCTTTGACACAGCTATAATTTTGGTCGTCTTCTCTGCTCTGTTCAGGATGGGGTATTTATTTTGGTTGAACTTTACTTATAGCACCAGCAGGAATCTAATTTTGCTAATATATATATATATATATTTATCAATGGGACTCGAACCCTGTAAATGTTCTGTTTTTCTCATACACTACTTATGCTTTAAAAACGGCTTAGGTATGGATTTGTTTCAGACAGTGTAGAATGAATCAGTCAACAACGTTCCTGCTTGATAATAAATATTTGGTTATAGAGTTCTTGGCAGCCTCAGCTTGGAATGTAAAAATGAACAAGTTGACAAACACTGATATAAGGCCTCAGTGGGAGTCACAATGTCTTATGTAAGATAATCTACTGAAACCCCTGCTGCCAGACTATATAGTTGCTATGATCTTTTTTTGTTTTTTGAATGATTGTTTCTATCATACTCTAATCTATCTGAAATTAGATAAATGAAAGTCTATGCATGGATTTATCTTCTCAAATAATTACAGTACAACATTGCAGTCTTTCATTCCCTACAAGTAAACTTCAACTAAATACCCAAAAAAGATACAATACTGTTTTAAATAATGATCAACAGACAGAAAATTGATCCTAACATATAGGCAGCTTTATAAGGGTAAAGAAATATATATCACTGTCAATATTATCTTAACATTAGACTTGCTATACGTTTTGGAAATGAGCCACAAAATTTTAAAATCTACTGCGAAGATCATGAATACGATGGTTGATAATCTGGAAAATGTCTATCAGATCAGGACTGTTGTGTATGTGGATGTTGAGAAAGAGGAAAGCCAGGTGGAAGGCGTGGGGCCGAGTAAAAGAACTAGAGCGAACCTGAAGAGGAGGGCTGACCAGGCTCTTGTTAACATTCAGGAGATTAAGAAAGTTGCTTTAAATATGAACAAACTCGAGCAGGAGGTGGCAGATATCCTCAGGAATCTGGCCTAGTGGCTGGACTTTTGTTGGCTTTTTGCTGTGCTGCCTTGGGATGGTTCCTTGTTTTTTTCTTTGATGACAGCTGTTTGTTTTTTGTCATGATCTTTTTTATGTTGTATCTTTCTCTTGTTTACTGTTAAGGGATTTGGGGTCCCTTCAAAACCTGCTTGTTCCTTAATCAAAAACATTAGACTTGCAATACTTGTAGATCTTTCTTTATCTCCCTCTCCCCAAGAAAACCTTTTTATCTAAAATCAACATCCTTCTCTAATAAACAAAAATTACTCTTTTAAAAATGAAAAACTTTTAAATAATCAATTATAATAATAAAAATTCCAAAAACTATAATCGCAACAAAATATCTTAAAAATAAGTGAACAATTAAAGTTGATAGTGAGTGGAGATTAATCAACAATTAATGGTCGGTTACATCATCTTCCCCATTGTTTCAAAAATTTGAACCCTTGATTCAAAGAACTGAAGAACTCAACTACCATGATATGTCATTGCATCATGTTCGGTACTTTTATGATTTTTCACATAATTTCTTTTTTTTTTACTTCCAACTTCTTGTTGAACCATAAATCATCGTTCCCTGCCATTTTTTCTTTTCCTATTTTCTCAATTTCTTGTGAACTTAGACCCATATCTAAAGACCTCTTGCACCAAAATCCATTTTGATTTTTTTGCATCGCTTGTTCAACCTTTTATTTTCCCTACACAAATAATTAAAAACTAAAATCAAACTAAAAAGAGTTAAAAACTGTTGTGCTTCCTCCTTTGCATTATGTCATTTAACATGCTTTTCAATTCATCTTTGTATCTTGTATCTCTTCCACTTGTTTCTCTACGCATATCAAGTTCATGGTGAAACCAGTAGACACACATTGCAGACGTTATGCAGTTGTTGCATTAGTCTTTGCCCATCTCTGCCTTTATCACAGAATTCTACTATGCAGACCTGCTCGATGTTAGCGCAGAGCTGAACATTCCATATTATTTAGTTATTTCAGCCTTCGCTTCTTTTGTTTGTTTTATGTTGCATCTTCCAAAGCTTGTTTTAGAGATTAAGATTTCATTTAAAGATGCCAGTTTTGAAATGGAGATACTGGGGCTTCTACTGATTCCTCCCAGGGATCTCCCCCTACCATTCAGGATAAACCAAATTTTATATTTGAATGATCTATCCAACATGCCTCCCGCTTCAAGGAAGCATCACAGATTCTCACTAACACCTTTGTTGAACTAGAGGAGGAATCCATGAAAGCCCTTAGCATACCTGCACAATGGCTTCCATCCATCCAATACGCTTGTTAATGTTCACAAAATCTAATGCTCCGAATAAGTCCAGGTGCCTGAAATAGTTAGATGAACAGCCTACCTCGTTTATTCTATTTGTGATATTCAGAAGCAAAGCCATTTGTCGAGGGAGCAAATTACAGAACTGGTGATCGGATTGGAAGCTAGCGGCCATTTGTTCCTCTGGGTGCTATGCCAGTACAAATCTGGGGGCTCCTCTTTTTTGGATACTAGCATTTCTCAGCTTTTACAAGAGGGCTTTGAGAGTCAAACCAGGGCACACGGGCTTCCTTTCTCATTGCGGGTGGAATTCTACCCTAGAAAGTGTCTCTCATGGAGTTTCCATGATCACTTGGCCTCTATTCCTCAAACAGAGGATGGACAAGGTCATACTGGTGAAGCAGATCGAGGTAGTTATAGATTTGAAGATAGAAAGCAACGGATTTATGAGGAGAGAAGAAGTGGAAAGAGCGGTGAGGGGATTGATGGAAGTGGAGGAGGGAACAAAGGCCAGGGAGAAAATGAAAGAGTTGAAGGACAAGATTGAGAGATGATGTTCTGTTCTTCTTCCCATCCCCAAGATGATGAACAAAGGGATGCCAAATATTGTTGGGGATGCATCCTAGGGATACATTTTCTAGATCAAGTTTACCACATACTTTAGTTCATATCAAATTATCCCAAATTCTATGGAAAAAAATAGCTTTACTTTCATATTCGTAAGTTGTAACCATGTTCTCCCTTGGTATTGTTTCTCATTGACTTTAACAAAAGTGGTGTCACTTTTTCTCCCTTGGTATTGTTTCTAATTTGACTTTAACAAATTTGGTGTCACTTTTTCGAATTTCTTCTGAAATGATGAAGAAATTAGAATGGGTGTGGTCATTAGATCAATGGCTAGTTCTATCAATCAATAGTCATTGAATGTTTGATAGTTAAAAAGCTAATGGTTAAAAGTCTACATCTTGAGGTTTTCCTCATTCTAATTGAATTTTACTCCAAAAAAAAGACTTATAGTAATCACTAGTCAAAATAAAAAACTTAAATAAAAATAATAAATTATAATCGATTTTATGTTCACAAAAAAAATGTTCTCAAAAATAAAAATTTGATTCAATCATTTTTTAACACAAGCTTGCTATGATGTTTTAAATTTTCTTTTTTAAAAGAAAAAAAACTAATAAAATATTTTTTATTCAACCTTGATTCTAATTTTTGAAATGGAGGACTCGTTAAGAGTGGTTTTCAAATGACGATCACATATATTTGAGAAAATGGACAATTATTAGCCAAACATCGATTGAACATTTTATGAAAGCAAATAAATACTTTTGTTTTGATCTTATAAAGAAAATAAAAAAGAATCATTGTTTAACTTTAATGAATATTTTGTTAAGCAGAGTCCAAATAGTCAACTCCTATTCCCCACACACATTAGAAACCCGCACCACCACCATACCTTTTCCCTCATAAAAACCTATCTTTTCAATCAAATCCCTATATTTTTATAAATATATTTTCTTTGTCACATATAAACATATAAATATATATAAGCATATTTTATGTGTCACATCCTCCTAGCTATGTATTGTCTTTTAGAGCAAAGTCCATTTTATCATTTTAAATAACATACCTTCATCCATACGCCTCCCCATTAAAATATATCTCGCTTTTTTAAATGTCTCCCTTTAGGAATACCATCGTAGTAGTCTACTTTCCATTTTGTCATCATTTAGTCCCTCTCCTTTACCATTTAGAAACCTCCATTCCCCATAATTTTTTATTTCATTTCCTTAACTTGTAGATTCCTAGCTTTGTCCTCATACATATTTTCTTCCCACTTTAGGCGCTTATGTCCATGGAGCATCTACAAATAATATTAATATAATAGTATCTATAATATATAAATAATTAATATATATTTAATAATATTAATAATATAATAATAGTTATATATTATTTTTTATTATATAAACATATTATTAATATTAGTAGACCTGAATGGGTAGCATGGTTGGTTAAGGCCTTTGGGTTTGTTCCATATAGGTCCTGAAGTCGACTCATGCTCCCGGATGAAAATGGTACAGATCGTGTGAGGTGCGGCCTGTGCCCCCAGAGGACTAGTCGCACCTCCTCTGTCCCCCAAAACTTGGCAATAAGTAAGACCAGGGCAAGGGTGGTGGAGCTCGTTGGACAGAGTCGCAAATCCAGGCGCTAGTCACGAGGGTTGGGGATAGCTTTGAGTTATCAAAAATATATATATAGTAGTATACCATAATTCACTACTATGTTAATTAAATATAAATGAATTTATTGAAAAAAATAAATGCTTCAAGAAAGATATATCTTGGTGTTATTTATATATATTATATAATAAGATAGATAAGGTAGTGCTCAGGGACCCTCAATTTTTTGTTCCTTTACTCACATATTCACCTACTCTTTACCTATTAAAAAAATGTCTCCTCTATTAAATATGTATATCTATTGTTTTCTATGTCTCATTCCTTTTATATATACTATGCCTTTTTAGGCAAAGGCTCACATTTCTTGAATACAAAGGACTTATTTTTTATAAAATATTTGATTAAATTTCAGTGATTAAATATGTATGAGTGCCTTTGATTTGTTGTGGTAGATGCTCTAGGTGGATTAGGTCTCAATCTTGAGACAATTTGGCTTGTTAGTCACTTTAATTATTTTGAGAAATGATATTTCATAAGTATTATTAAAGTAATTTAATGTGCAAGCTTCAATATATCTAGTTTAAATTTTTTATATCATATAAAATATCAAATCTAAGCTTAAATCTTTGGTGTCAAGGTTGAAAAAAAGTAAGATATGTGGAATTTCTTCTTGCACTAATCTTAGTGGAGATAATTCTACAAGTTTAATGATCTTTACAATTAAAATAATGAGAAACACATATAGAGCATACAACAATATACAATATCATTAAGGTTTGTGTGGGGAAACATGTTCGAGAGAAAAACTACACTGTAAAAGTAGAATCACTTGTATTAATTAGCAACAAGCATGGTTATAATAAAATCAATAGGCTATCTTATAAGATTATAACCAATAGGAAATTCTAGAGTAATCTTGAAAGCATAATAATACTTGCATGAAATCCAAATAAACCATGACAAACTCCAAGTCAAGCACCAATATGTAGGAGATGAATAAACTAGAAACCATCACATGGTTTTCCAAAACCATGAGTAAGGCCTAGAGAGGTATGGTTCTGAAAATAGTAAAGGAACAAATCCCAATGCAACCCTTTGTGTTGGCCTTCTAGGTTATTTTTAATACATTCCTCACATGTATTCATATGTCATAAACACAAATATTTGACCACCCAAACTTGGGAACCCCTATTTTTCTTCATTCTTCCATTCAAAGATATTCCATGCCAAGTGTCCACACTTATCATAATGATGGTTTATATCCTATTGTAAACTCCCTCTTACATGCTTTTATGCATCATAAGAATCTATCATAAGTAAATCTTATAGTGATGAAAATATTCTCTCACACCTTCCAACATGCTGACACATAGCCAAGAGTGTCACATCAATGCGAATGTGGGATGTCTACTTCCTCGTGTGAGGACAAAATCACTACAAATAAAATAATAAATATTCATAATATGAACAATAGGAATGGAAGGCTGAGACACATTTTACCAATATTATCTCACTTATCAAACACCTTGCAAGAGAAAAAGGAAAATTTTCATGACTAAAATCTAACTACTAGGGTTTGTAAGGCCCATAGACTCACTACACCAGGTCTAGATTTCTTTGTTCCCATGGGATTTATTAAATAATCTTTAACATTCATCGAAGTATCAGCCTTCTCTACCACCATCCTCAGATCCTCTACCATATCAATTGGAATTTAAAATAAATGTGCTTCATCCTTGCATGAAAGGTTAGATTCTTTTCCAAATATATGATACTTTGAATATCATATTGAACTATAATAGCTCCTAAACTTATCCACATGACTAAACATAAGAACTTAATCCATATGGCTTCCTTACAAACATGGGTAGCTTCCATGCAATCTTCTTTTGTACTAGATAAAATGTCAACATCCCACCACTTACTCATCCAACTAATAGCACCACCAAACATAGTGAAAACTTGTTCATTGGTGGATCTCTTTCTTCCAACATCACAACCCAATTCAATTACACAAATCCATGATTTTTTACTAAGTGCTAGTAACCTTGATAACACGTGGACTACTCATATGTACCCCAAAAACATACAAAGACTCTCTTTAGTGCATCACGATGTACTTATCTAGGATTTTGACATGAAATGGCTAAGGACTCTCATTACTTAGGTAATAGCTAGCCTAGCACAAATTATGGCATATGTATTAAGCTCCCAATGCACTAGCATTGAGTACTCTAGCCATATTGCCCATCTCACTAGGATAATTTAGATACTTCTCTATTGATAACTTAGTCCCCTTTGAAATATAACATGTTGGGACTCAAATTTATGGTGCCAAAATTTTCCCTAAGTACCCATAATTTTTGCATTTGGCCATATTTACCCATTATTGATAACCATTCTAAGTAGTTACTGTGTTGGGTTCCCTATTGAATTTTTTATCTAAGGATAATCAATTTGTGTGTTCTTCTAAAAAATACTTACTATATTTGATTTGGGGTTCATAGTTTTGGCTTGTGATGAAAATTATTTTTTTTGCAAAGGGTCATTATATGATCATTTTTTTGTGCTCTTAGGGTGCTTTATATCTTGTGGGTTCTTTGTGTGCCTCCAGGAGTTGTGAGATTTTGGGTAGGATTCAAACCTATGGACTAGATCTCATTATTCTTAGTTCCCTTGTGTATAGGCACAAATTTTCACCTCTTATGCAAATTTTCCTTTTACACTTCCTCACCTTAGAAAACCAAATTCGAAGGTGAAATTCCACATCAGCTTGTTGCCTTCATTCCACTTTGTGTATGTCCTTTGCATCGATAGAGAAATATTTTTCAAGGACTTATGCGTGGTGCGTAGACATCTATGTGGCATGCTTATGTCCCTGACAGATTCCTATGTTTGAAGCTATTAAATGTATTACACTTCCCATTGGGGGTGGTTTGTAATGTCCCTCTTCGACCAACCAACCCCGAAAATGATAGAATCTCTCCTTCTTCCTTCAAAAACACTCTTCCCTCATTCATTTCATCTTCTATACAATCTCTTTTTGCATCCTCTAAGAACTTCAACTTCATTCATCACTTCAAGCAATACTTTAGCACTTCATAGCAACAACAACAACACTTCATCAACTTCGTAAAGCAAGTGTGGAACAAGCCATTGCAGTAGGGGCTTGAGGTTTTGCAACACCTCCATTCATCACAGTTGAGACTGTGGTGATTGTTCAACCTCTCTTCCTCCATCATTGGCTAGTGAGCTCTTGGTGGAGGTGGTAATGTTTTCACTCCTCTCCTTTACGATTTGGTTGAGTAGCCTTATATTGTTTTGTAGTGTTATTTGTGTGTTTTCCTTCTTTACTTATTTATCATACATTTCTCTATCATTGCTATCTTGGCTATTCGTGGAGGTGGAAAAACCAAAACAAGGGTCTAACTGAGGCAGACCCCTATATAGTCCCCAACAATTTTCCCTCTTTCTTGTGAGTAGGTGGATGTGCATTTGGAGCTAGTTGGCAAATGAGCATCTTTGTAAGATTATCTTTGTCACCTTAGCCTTCATATACTTACTTTATCACATTCATTTGTATCTTTCCTAGTTCATAGTTCTGTTTTGTTCCCTTAGAAGTGACTAGCTAGGTCGTCAGCTTGTTTTCTAGCAGTTCATACTGTGTTTTTGGTCCTCTGGTCGTACAGATGCTAGTGCACCTAAGAGACACCAATGCGATGCGATGTCATCTTGAAACTTTGATTTTTTCCTTAAGTAGAGAGCTACTTGAGGTGTACAGTGTTGAACCCAAAAGCTAGCCCACCTAGCCCCAATTTAGATTTCAGGTTTGAAGAGTGGTTATAGGGCCTTATAGTCCTCATTATTCTTGTCCCCCATTCGAAACATCCCTTTAGAGTGAGGTAAGTTAGGGCATCCTTCCACTCTTGGCTCTCCGTGACCTGGGGCCTTGACATGGTCGATCCCCCTCTCTTACATTTTTTGGTGAACCCAACATGAACCAACGTCTATTCATTCATTGGTGTTGAGGCTTTTCCCCTTGTACCTTATCATTGTTGTGCCCCTGAGTGTTGTCAATGGAAAGGACGAAGGTCACTATAGGTTTCTCTACAGACCTTTTTATTGGATCTATCATTGGTCTTGCCACATAGGAGTAGTTGTCAAGGGATGAGGTAGGATTATTTGATGAGACCAACCATGTCCCTACTCCTCTTGCATCTCCCACATCATCATCAATGGATGAGCACGAGGTTGTTCACATTCCTTCAGAATATGTCTATGCCCTTAGCAAAGGGTTGGGTGACTTGGAAAACCACTTGGAAAGAAACCTGAAGTTGGATAGGGCCACTCGATTTATCAACGAATTAAAGTATATGGTGGGAAAAGACTAAATAGACATAGAACTCCTGACTAGTCTCTCTAGTATGACTGAAGCATGTGCTTCCTCAAACAATCCTAACATTGTGCAAGGGGCCACTTTTGAAGATCATGAAAGACAACTGGGAATTTTGATGCCTCCTACATTTATGTACATGGTCAATTTTGTTCCCTCGATCAACATACCCTCTTCCTCTGAGACTATCAAAGAAAAAAGGGTCCCTTTCGGCTTCAACTTCACCCCCTATCACCTCTGGTAGTGGAGGTTTTGGCAGGATGAGTGGTGGAGGCTTTGATAGTGGTGGTGGCTTTGGCAGCGAGGATGGTTCTAGTGGGGGTGGTTCCAAAGGAGATCACGGTGGTGGATTCAAAAGCAGAGGTGGCTCTAGTGGAGGTTTTTCTGGTGGTGGTGGCTCTGGCAGTGGTTCCAGCGATGGCCATAGTGGCAGTTCTAGAGGTGGCTCTAGTGGTGGTTCTGGAGGAGGTCCCTCTAGCCCTATATCTTTTAACAACCCTATTATGAACACTCTTCTTTAGAATATGGGTAAGATGCAAAGCCAACTAGCGAGTCTCTCCCAAGCCTCTATCCAACCTATCTTTCAACCCTTTTTCTGACATAGCCCATTATTGGTAGCAATCTTAAACACTCCCTTCCCTTAAGGAGTGGAGATTCCTAAATTTGAGAAATATGGCGGAAAAGGTGACCCACAAACATATCTCTACCTTTAATGCCCTGTGTATAGATTTCTTCCACCATGATGCATTGATGGTGAAACTATTCCCTCGATCTCTCAAGGACACAATGCTTGAATGATGTTGTTCTTTACTCAATAATTCCACTTTCTCATTCAATCAACTAGTGAACCAATTTCTCTGACAATTTCAAGCTAACATCGGACCAAAGATGACCTTTTTGAATCTCATCCAGTGTAAATAGGGAAATAATGAAAATATTACTGACTTCATCATGTGGTATCAAGCTATTTTCTCATAAATCTCATACTTGTTACCCGATTCTGACATGCAGAAGGTATTCATAGGGAACTTACAAAGGCCTTGGCAAGAGAAGTTTTCCCTTATGAAGTACACTTCTTTTACACATTTTTGTGTAGCACTACAAGAGTATCAACAAACGGTAGTTCAATTCGGGGTATATTCCTCGTGCTTTTGTTCTGAAGGAAAATCCATCATATCAATCTTTGGGAAAGGCAAGGTTGTTGCGAATGAGGTAGCCGCTACGATTGATAATGGCCTCAGGCATAATCAAAATTTCACAAAGTTAGTTGAATCATATTCTTCCATCTTGCAAAAGTTGTTGAAGGATAAGATCATAACTTTGAAGAACCCTAAGCCTCTTAAAGAACCTTTCCCTAGTTGGTACAATTTGAATACCTTCTGTTAGTACCATCGAGTTAATGGACATGATACCAAATGTTGTATGCGCCTGTGTCATGGGATACAGGACTGCATCGAGGATGGTACTATCCATCTTGATGGAAGTAAACAAAATATGAATAAATTAGTGGTGAAAGCGAACAATGAATTGTAGATATACACAGACCCGTTTCCATCACTCAACCTGAGGCCTATGTCAACATGGTCATGGTTACTCCTACTAAGCATCCTATGACTAGTTTTTCGGATGTGACATTTACTTCACAAGACTTACCCCTAAACAACAATCCCTCTCCCCTCTACATTCTTCGTTGCCTCAACAACAACATTGTGACAGGAGTCCTAGTGGACCCCGCAAGCCATGTGAATGTCATTATAGAAGAAACACTGTTGCTAAATTCGTTGCACAAAGAAGAGTACGGAGAAACAAAATCCACCATCCATATGCATGATGGTCTTCATCTTAAACCATATGGATCAATAACTTTGTCCATACTAGTTGGACCTAGGGTTTTTGACATGGTCTTTGATGTCATTTCAGAGTCAAATCTATTTAGGATGAAGTTAGGCATACCTTGGCTAGTTTCTATGAAGGGAATCACCTACGCTATTCACAAGTGTCTAAAATTATCCCATGAAGGCATTGTGCACATAGTGCATGACACTAGATACTAGCCTTTGGTATCCCATGGGGAATATTCATTAGACTAGTTTTGGCCTACCCCGGTTGGTCTGCTTCCTCCAAGAGTAGACCTACTTTACAAAAACTATTTGAAGTATAAGACTGGGGTAAGGGATAGCCAAATTTGGCCCAAGTTCTGGTAGTATAGTAGCCAACTACCTCCCCTTCTTGAAAAGGGAAAAATAAGCTCCCCCATTCTCAAGATGGCTCTCCTCCTCTTTCTAGAGAAGAGTTTTGGATGAATATGCTTCGTGTTTATTCGTTAAGTCCAATGACACCATCCTGGCATAAAACCCAAGATCAAGATATCAGACCTCCCTACTAAACTACTTGGACCTTGGTACTATTTGTATGGTAGAGGAAAAATCCCTCGTGGGGAATCTTCTATGTCTCAACCCTCGTGGCCTCCTACCATCCCTGCTTCCAAAGTAATAAATGAGAAGAGGCCCACTGCCGAGGAGTTAGAACCAACTCCCCTGACTGCTTCTCAACCTGCTCTCTTGCTCCCATTTAGGATCTTGTCCCTCTACTAGAAACAACTATGGAGGACATTCCCATGGCTAAGGGTGATCCCACAAGATTGGTTTACAATTTTTGGCCAAAATGGACACTGAACTAATTTTTTCTAACTAAATCTTCACTTTCAGGCACCTATAGTGGCTAAACCATGAGGAATTTGAAGATGATGCAAACTAGTGATTTGTGACATTTTGTTTGTAGATTCTAAATATATTTTTTTCAAAAATTTTGGAATCATATTGCACTTCTTTTTCCATCTTCTTTGAAAACTAGTTTTTAACTAAAGACCATTTTTAAGGAGTGATGCTCACCGTATAACACATAACATTTTTTCCATGAAGGATAAAATTCTATTTTTTTCAAATTTACATTTGTAACTACAATATATAGTGTTTCCAATTGGTTTCATAGTGTTCTGTTGAATATTTTTTCCTTAATCAAGTTTTGAAGTCAAATCAATTACAATTCAGACATAAGCAGACTGTATAACACATAGAATTTTTTGTATATATCAAAATTCAATTTTTTTTTGGTTGGATCAAGGACTTCAATATTTGGTGCACTCATATTTTTCAAAAAAAAAATTATAATCTTTTATTTTTCCACATGTGCAATAGAGAGCTTGATTTTTAGTGAAAACCTACATTCACAAGAAATAAAAATAAATATAATAATAAATTAAATTTATTTAAAATTATACTTTTTGGGAAGCTTATAATAAAGACTACATACTTAAAATAAATTTTAAATGAATTCATTTGATTCCCCAAAAGGTAAATCAAAAGTGGTTTTTTATCAACATTTTGATAGGTGTAAAGGAGACTTTGCTATAGGTATGGTTTAAAACTAGTGGGGTTATATCCAAGGGGGTTTGATCTAAGGTAGTTTTATCAAACCCTCTTCAATTGGAATGTTTTAAATGGAAATTTTAAGGCCTAAATCATTATATTTTCTAAAAAATATATGATTTTAGCAAAAATAGAATCTCCTAGAAATTGTAAACCAACTTTGTGGGATCACCCCTAAGCAAGAGCCTTTTGTTCCTTCGCAACCTCTAGTCTCTAGCTTGAAAATTCATAGAAACTGCCTTGTGCACAAGCACAAGTGCTGGCAAAAGGCTCTCATGGTTGAGTGGGCTGCCTTACAAAGGAAGTAAGAGGAGACGACTGCCCCTGTATCAAGGCCTCCTACCACATCCTCCTCTCTCCTCCTCTCTACTTCCATTCAAACTAGCTCCGCATCGCTTCTAGCTTCTACTATGAGTACGAATGTGCCGAACCCTAAAAAGGTGTAGGTGTTCATCACTCCTTTGATGGAGACACCTTTTTTGATGTCCCTTCTAGATGTCCCACCTTTCCAGAAACCTATAGATATGTCAAACACTTCGGTGGTATCCACTGTAGTTTTCTCTTCCTCCTCTTCCTCTACACCTCTCACCTTGTCTATGGGGAGTTCATGTTCCCTAATGGAGCAAAAGATGAAGAGTGGTCCTTCTAGAAATGGAGGATGTAAGAGGATTCCACCTCCCCTAAAAGGTGGTATTGCATTGACTTGTTCTGTCCTAATGATAAAACTAGTCCCAACTTCGCCTGAGTTCGTCACTGCTCCCGAATCACTTGGTGAGCCTAGTGGTGAATCTCAGGTACAAATTTCCCCATCCATTGAGGTATGACATGGCACTCCTATAAAGTACATGTTTAACTCTCTAGATGAAGTTTTAGCCTTGTCAACAATCTTCACAAAATCATTGACCATAGCTCCACAAGATCCAAGTGGAGGAGACCTTGCGGGGCCTTCTTCCTTATCCTTTATTGTGAGAGGGTCAAAAGCTTCTTCTCTTAACATGCCACCACTACAGGTTCATCCTTATTCCCCCTATGATGATCTGAAGCATCGGGAAGTGGATGACCTCTTGGTCGATCAGTGTTAGGGGGAGGCCCCTTCTTTATCTTTAGATTAGGTGAGTGTGTGTTGTGATGTGTTCCCTGTGATCATGTTATGTGTTTCTAGATGACCCTTGTCACCCTTGTTGGTTCTTGGATACAAGCGTGGTTTTTTTGTCGTAAACCTTCTTCTATGTGTATCATCATTCTTCCATGTTTGTGATTGATTTTTGGAAAAATTGGGGAAGATGTAAAGCATTGGGGGCATTTAGGCTTCCCTTCCATGTTGATCCAATTTTTTATTTTTACATTGTCTTCTCATGCATTCTTCACATGGTCTGATATAGTAGGGGGTTGATGATAGTTCATTTTATATACTATTATTATACTTATATGTATTTATGAGCAACTCTAACCCCAAAATATTAAATCACCCATGTGCCTTTTATTGGTGTTCATCTCTTTTTTTTCTTTTTTCTGATCTTTCTCTCTTCTTTGCTTGAGTTGTCTTTCTCATGTGTGACAATGCCACTTCTATGACACCTTTATTTTCAAAAAATGAATTTGTTTTTAACAAATCTTTTCTCGAGAATCTTTACAAACTTCTTTTTCAAAACTGCATTAGCAACTAGGACCCATAACAGAATGTGTTTCCTTCATCACAAGTTCATAAAGAAAGAACTTGAGCACCTTTTCTTTGAGGTGGGAGAAGCTTCAACATTCCCCTCACAAGGGGGAATTTTCTTCCTTTCAAATTCCTTGACAAAGTGAACATCTTTCGAAAGGATTCCTTGATGGTGAATTGATTCGAGAAAGAAACACCTCTTCCGCACTTTCAAATAGTGCATCCCTTAAGTGGACCCCTTTCTTCACATTGGGTTCCTGAGGGACCGCTTTTAAAGCTTTCCAATCTATCGATAGTTTGCATGGCTTTCCATTTACTTTCCTGTGTGGCTGCTTTCAGACATGTTCTATTCATGGGTAAACATGTCACTTTGCAGGTGCATCTATGAAGCCACTTCCTAACTCTGCTGATTACCCTTCCTTCGGCTTTGTCCATGTGAGAGATCTTGGGGGATACCTCCCTATAGGTTTGTAGGTCTATGGGGTGCTTCTTTTAAGCGTCCTCCATGCAAGATATCTTTTTGGTCGCTCCCCTGCAAGTCTACAGGTCTATAGGGCACTTTCTTTGGGTTTCCTTCATGTGAGAGATCTTGGAGGACGCCTTCTCTACAAGTCTGTGGGTTTGTAGGGTGCTTTCTTTGGCTTTCCTTCATGTGAGAGATCATGGATGATGTATTCCCTACAATTATGTAGGTCTATAGGGCACTTTCTTGGGGTTTCTTCATGTGAGAGATCTTGGGGGTTTCTTCCTTGCATTTTTGCAAGCCTGTAAGATGCTTTCATTCTATAGCTTCATAGTTCTATGGAACTATGAAGTCCTTTACTTGTCCTGCACTCTCAAGCTTGCCAGATAGCAGTCTACTTCCTCGATGGTTTAGGTATACATTTATAACCCTAATATCTTTTTGATCTACTTTACTAAAGCACTCATCACTATTTGTGTTCGCTAAAGTGGGGGAAAAATGTATAGGCGTGAATTTATGCCCCTTATGCAAATTCCCATTTTACACTTTCTGACCTTAGAAAACTAAATTCGAAGGTGAAATTCCACATCAGCTTGATTTCTTCATTCCACTTGGCTTCTGTCCTTTGCATCGGTAGAGTAATACTTATTGGGGATGCCTATGTGGTGCACAGACATCTGCGTGGCACGCTTATGTCCCTGACAAATTCCTGCTTCTAAAGCTAGCAGAGGTGTTACACTTCTCATTGGGGATAGTTTGTAACGTCCCTCTTCAACCAATCGACTTGAAAAATGATAGAATCTCTCCTTTTTCCTTCAAAAACACTCTTCATTCATTTCACCTTCTACATAATCTCCTTTTGCATCCTCTAAGCACTTCAACTTTATCCATCACTTCAAGCAACACTTTGGCACTTCATAGTTTTAGCAACAACACTCCATCAACTTCGTAAAGCAAGTGTGGAACAAGCCATTGCAATAGGGGCTTGAGGTTTTGCAACACCTCCCTTCATCACAGTTGAGGTTGTGGTGATTTTTCAACCTCTCTTCCTCCATCATTGGTTAGTGAGCTCTTGGTGGAGGTGGTAACATTTTCACTCCTCTCCTTTATGATTTGGTTGAGTAGCTTTATAATATTTTGTAGTGTTATTTGTGTATTTTCCTTCTTTACTTCTTTATCATACATTTCTCTATTGTTGCTATCTTGGTTATTTGTGGAGGTGGAAACACCAAAATGGGGGTTTGACTGAGGCAAACCTCTATACAACCCCCAACAATTTTCCATCTTTCTTGTTTATAGGTGGACGTTCATTTGGAGCTAGCTAGTGAATGAGCATATTTATGAGATTATCTTTGCCACCTTAGCCTTCATATACTTACGTTATCACATTCATTTGTATCTTTCCTACTTCATAGTTTTGTTTTTTTCCCTTAGAAGTGACTAGCTAGGCTGTCAACTTGTTTTTTGATAGTTCATATTTTGTTTTTTTGTCTTCTAGTCATACTATCACTAGCGCACCTAAGAGACGTCGGCATGTCATGCTATCATCCTAGAACCACACTTCCATCCTTGGGTAGAGAGCTACCTAAGGTACAATGTTGAACCCAAAAATTGGCTTGCCTAGCCCAAGTTTAGATTTCGGGTCTGAAGAGTGGTTGCAGGGCCTTATATTCCTCATCATTCTTATCCCCCATTTGAAACATCCCTTTAGAGTGAGGTAAGTTAGGGCAGTCTTTTGGTCTTGGCTCTTTGTGACCTAGGGCCTTGACATGGTCAGTCCCCCTCTCTTACACCTTGGAACCCTAACCCACCCTTCTTTATCACCCTATTCTCCTTATCTCTTCCCCATAAAGTCTTAGCCTCATACGTGAACCTTAAAACTTGGAACCAAGTGCCTGATGCCAAATCCATTTTGCTCAAAATGCTCCATTTTTCTCCCTCACCTCACATCCATTTTGTTCATTATTCCCCTCTTTGCATGTTGGAACCATCTAAATGGGCCAAAATTTGTTAAGTATATGTTAAATATTTTCAAGTTTCATAAACCCCTTGAACCTCTGACATAGTTCAAGATTTTTCAAATACTCTAGAGAAGTAGAAAATTAGCTAAGTATGAAATTTTTTTGGTGAGTTCACATTTCCTTGAAATCATTGATGGTTCAATTTCATCTCAAAGGACTGACAAGCATGAAACATGGATAACTATAAAGGGATTGTTGTGAAGTTCAATATTCATTGAACCCTCTAACACAAGTTTAAAAAATATTATGAAGGTGTTGACATGAGCCAAAAGTGTCTAAGGAAGAATAAAGGAATGATTGTTGGTGAATTCAAAAGTTTTCGATTTTTTCAACATAGTTCAAATTAACATTCAAGTGCACAAATAAAATTGTAGATTATGAATCTATAATGCTATGTATGAATGTTTCTCTCAGACATGGAATCAAATGCATAAGAAATCTTGGAGATTCAAAATTAATAGCTCAATAGACCTAAATAATGTGTAAGCAACAAAAGATGAAAATTTGAAATTATATAAAATGGTGTTTGGGACACCTTTGAGTTGTTTGATGCAATTTTTTTAGAATAGATTAATATACCAACAAAAAAATTTGTTTGGCCATTGATGTATCCATATTTCACTTGAAGTTGGTTTCTTCCTAGTATCAATCTAGTGTTGAGGTCCTCACAAGACCTAGTATAACAAATAACATTTACAACTAGCAAGTGTTTAATAATAATAGAAAAAATTACAATTTTTAAAATTGCATGCATAAATTTTATTTCCAATTGATTGACAAAGAATCCATAGTTGAACTTGAAAATGGGAAAGAGATGTTTTCGAGAAATAAAGTAGTGCAGCTAAAGACCAAAAATATTATAAAATGGCTAGTGGAATTAGAGAGGATGTTTGATAGTGCTAATTATTATAAAGTAGGATTCAATCAATTGAAAACAACATTAAAGGTGTAAATCTCGATACCTAAGTTTAACCTAAGAGGGTTTCTATTGGTAAGAAGATGAAGATGACTAAGAAAAAAACCATTTTAGAGTTGATAACATTCTAGAAATATTTGTCCTAGTTGAATGATGAATTGAAAGTATATAGAGAAAAATTATTCTAGCATAAGATCTCTCTTGAACCTAATGGTCCAAAACATTATTTTTAGAAGTAAAGGAAAATAAATGCTACTCTTTCCCATAAGATATAGAAGGGACTAATGAATCTAAATGATGGGGTATCATCAAATCCAATCTAGTAGCATCTAATCTTGCTAATCATGAAGAAGAATTAGGAGATAATATTATGTGTGGATTTTAGGAATTTGAATGTAAAATCCCTCGAGGAAAGTTACCCTCTCCCTAGTATGGGTCACCTATTGTAGGTCACTGGATCTATTTTAATGTCCATGATGGATGAGTTCTCAAGATATAACCAAGTGGTGGTCAAGGAGTCATAAAAATACAAGACAACATTCACAACTCATTGGGGCACCAATGTATATGTGAGAATGTAATTTGGGCATAGGAATGCATGGTATGTTTTTAGAGAGCCATGAATTTTTTATTTTTGTTGGAAAACATGCCTCAAGCTTACTGACATGAAACTCCTATAAGGGAAAAGTCAGTGAGACTCTCTGAAGGTTTTACCGACTAGCAACTATGTTCTAAATGTGTGAAGTGCTCAAATAACCGAGACTTTGTTTCTGTCTTGCCCATGGGAGTCATCGGCAAGACATTTCGATCGTTCTGAAAGTTCTAACTCTTTCTACCTGGGAAGATCTCTTTCCGATAGGTTGGTTCCTAATGGACATTGGGGAGAGGAATGAACTTTCAGAATGACTCATTCCGACAGAGTATGTCTCACCGAGGTTTTACACATAGGTGATGGATGACATTGGGGAGACTCTTGGCTGATAGGTTTGCATTCAATAAGAACTCTTTCCGATGGATGTGGTTTCGCCGACAAGCTGGTGCATTCGATATGACCTCTTAGCAATAGTGTTTCTCTCTCTGACTATTTTGTGCTCAGTATGATGTCTCACCGATAGAACTACATGAGTTAAACATCGGTGTGAAGTCTTAGCAATATTGTTTCTGTCACTGACGGGTATGATTTCATTATGAAATCTTGCTGATAGCACTTGTCTCACCAATAGATCTACACAAGATGGATTTGTGTTTGATATGACCTCTCGCCAATAGTAATGGTCTGGCTGATGGTTCTGTAGTGGATATCGATGTAATGTCTTAGCGATAGAGTGAGTTTGGGTGACAGGTTTGAACTCGATATGACTCTTACTGATGGTGGTGACTCTGACCGATAGCAACAGTTAGGCATTGTGGCATCGGGGAGACACGGCAAGTAGTGTCTCACCGACATGCGAATGCCTTGACTGAATGTCTATCCTATGTGGAAGGTGAACAGACCGTGAGGAGAATGACTATGCTCTGGCAATGGTGAATGACGAATTACAGTGTGTGATATAATGAAGTGTTGCTTGATTGAACATGATTTGATCAGTGTGTATGAATTCAATTTAGAGAGCATTGTAATTGTGATGTTTTGTACAAGGTTGATCAAGGAAATGTTGATGTTGTAAATTGACATGTTAGAAAAGTTAAGTCTGAACTCTGTATGTAATTTTATTTACTGTAATACAAAGAGGCTTTTCTTGGTGTGGTGGGTTTTTCTCTCGTAAGGTTTTTCCCATGTAAATCTGGTGTCTAATTGTGTATGTTCATTTCTCCATTATGTTATCTCTTTCTTGAATATCTTAATTGAACTATAATTGAAAAATTTAAAGTCACCTCTGCATTCTTCCCTGAGGTTTTGATGTTAGGAGAGTTTGTCCTGCACCTAAGCTTTCCTTACAAGTGGTATCAACCTGGCCAATTGTGTTATCCTTGTGGGTACGTTGGGTTTTTTGTGTCAATTCTATTCATTGGGAATCTTGTAGAAGTCTAGTAATTTGAATTAAAAATTAAGATGGAAAGCACATCAAGAAATATTGAAATTGAGAAATTCAATGGCAGTAATTTTTAGTTGTGGAAACTTAAAATGGAAGATATGTTGGTTGATCATGATCTTTGGCTTGCTGTGTCTAGAATGAAGCCTACAGGCATGAAGCAAGAGGATTGGGACCTTGTAGATCAAAAATCAAAGGGGTTGATAAGGCTTTGTTTAGCATACTTTGTTCTTCTAAATGTTCATGAAGAAAAGACTACATCTTCTTTGTGGAAAAGACTGAGAGCTATTTATCAAGGCAAGTCCTTAGTGAATAAGTTGTTCTTGAGGAAGAAGTTGTACTCTTTAAAAATGCAGGAAGGAGCATCTATTTTTTATCATTTGAATGCTTTCAACATGTTGATTTCTCAATTGGCATCTATGGGTGTGAAGATTGATGAAGAAGATCGTTGTATGTTGTTATGTTCTTTGCCAGATTCTTGGGATCACTTGGTGATGGCTATTGGGAGTACGACATCCACTTTTAAGATGGAAGATGTTGTTGCATCTTTGTTATCATAAGAGATGAGAAGAAAATATTCTGAGATGGCGAAGGAGGCTCTTGCTATTAGAGGCAGATCGAAAGAAAAAGGCAACAAGAAGGACAAGAAGTCCAAATCGAAATCAGAGGGGAGATCAAAGTCTCCTGGCAAGAATTCCAAGGTGATGTGTTGGAGTTGTGGGCAACCTGGTCATGTTTGAAAGGATAGTAAAGAGGATAAAAAGAAGAAGAAGAAGTATTCTTCCAACAATGATTCTTCTCAGAGTGATGCAGATGCTTTCATTGCAGTCTTGGCTACACAGGCATCAAATGATGTCTGGCTGATTGATTCTGGAGCATCTTTCCACATGACATCTTATAAAGACTGGTTCACTAAGTATGAAAAATATGATGGTGGAAGGGTGTATTTGGCAAGCGATTCATCTTTGGAAATAGTTGGTCGTGGAAGATTCAAAATTCAATTCCCTGATGGAAGAGTGAAGGGAATCAATGATGTAATGCATATACTAGGTCTGGCTCAAAATATACTTTCTGTTAATAAGTTGAATGATATTGGAGTGCAAGTCACGTTCTCTAGAAATGGCTGCAAGATGACTAGAGGCTCAATGGCACTAGCTAGGGGTGCTTGTATTGGTACCTTGTATAAGTTGGATGCACATGTTGTTCAATGCAATTGTGTCTCTGTAAAGTCACAAAAAGCTACTCATGGAGAAAAAGAGGAAAAAGTTTCTGATAGTGAAAACTCTATGGAAGTTAAACTTCCAACAGAAAAGACTATGCTCTAGCATCATAGGCTAGGCCACATTGGTGAATTTTTTTAAAAAAATTTGAAGAATAAAAACCTGTTTGAAGGGCTTGATGATTATAACCTTGAATTTCAATTTTGTGAACATTGTATATATGGTAAACAACACTGTGTTTCATTTTACTCTTGTCCTCACAAATCTTCTGATTTACTTGATTACATTCATTTTGACATTTTTGGTCCAATAAATGATCCTTCTTTGTCTAAATCAAGATATTATATATCATTCATTGATGATTATTCAAGAAGGGAATTTGTTTATTTTTTGAAAAGTAAATAAGATGTGTTCAATCATTTTAAGGAATTTAAAAACCTTGTGGAAAATTAGACTAGATGGAAAACAAAATGTTTGAGGACTGACAATGGCAGTGATTTTTGTTTTGATGAGTTCGAAAGGTGTTGTAAAGATCATGGGATTAAAATACATAAAACTACACCCTACACTTTGCAACAAAATGGAGTTACAGAAAGGTTCAACAGGACAGTGATGGAAAGAGCATGAAGTATGCTAAGTAGTGCTAACTTGGAGGAGAAGTTCTGGGCTGAGGCAGTTGCAACAACATGTTACTTAATAAACCATTCTCCTAATTCTTCTCTTGTTGAGAAAACACCTTTGGAAGTAGGTTATAGAAAGAATCCCTCTCTGAGACACATTCATTTCTTTGGCTATGAGGCATATGCATATGTTGCGACTGAAAAAAGATATAAATTGGAAAACAAGGTTGTTAAATGTATTCTTATTGGTTATAACATTGCCATAAAGGGATACAAGCTTTGGAATTCTGATACAGAGAAGGTTCTATACAACAAAAGTGTTATTTTTCATGAGTTGAAGCTTTCTACTTTGGATCTGCAGTTAGAGACAAAATCAGTAGATAAAAATGATGTGGTTGAAATTCCTCTGACACTAGATAAAGAGGAATTCAAAATTCAAAATGTACCTGAAACTGAGGAGAGCTCAAGTAGTTCTAAGAGTTTTGAAGAAGAACAACAACCTCAACCTCAGCTTGTGAGGAGGTCAACACATGAAAGAAAGCAACCTGATGGGTATGGGTTTTCTTTGATAGATTCTACTTGTGCCTATGCTTTAATTTATAGCACTGATGAGCCTAGGACTATGAAAGAGTCATTTAGAATGTATGATTCAAACTCTTGGTTGGAAGCCATGAATGAAGAAATGGCATCATTAGAAAAGAATGATACTTGGAGTTTGGTGCCCTTTCCTGAAGGCATAAAAGCTATTGGCTGTAAATGGGTATTTAAAAAGAAAATAGGTCTGGATAGCAGTGTGGAAAAGTATAAGGCAAGATTGGTTGCAAAGGGGTATTTCCAAGTAGAGGGAATTAATTATGGAGAAATTTTTTCTCTTGTAGCTAAGCTAACATCTATCAGATTTCTTTTGTCACTTGCAGCAGCGTATGACTTAGAGATTGAACAGATGGATGTGAAGACAACATTTCTTTGTGGTGACCTTCAAGAAGAAATTTATATGTCCTGACCTAAGCACTTTGTAGAAAAAGGTAAAGAAAAATTGGTTTGCAAGTTGAAAAAAATCTTTGTATGGATTAAAACAATCTCCTAGAATGTGGTACCAAAAGTTTGACACTTTTGTTTTGTCATTGGGATTTGTAAGATCAAAATCTGATCATTGTGTGTACTACAAAGCTGAAAATGATCATGTTCTTATTATTGCTCTATGTTGATGATATGTTGTTCATAGGCAATAGTAAGTTAATGATTTCTGATCTAAAGTCTCAGTTGTCTGCAAAGTTTGAAATGAAAGATCTTGGTGTAGCCAGGTATATTCTGGGAATGGAAATAACTAGGCATAGGAAAAGTAGAAAACTTTTACTCAGTCAGAGTAAGTATATTAATACTGTTCTAGAGAGATTTAGTATGATGGATTGCAAGTAGTAGTTGATCCAGTTTTGCAGGGAACAAAGCTATCTATTGAAGACTGTCCAAAATCTCCTACTAAAATAGAGGACATGACCAAAGTGCCTTATGCTAGTGCAGCTGGAAGTTTAATGTATGAAATGGTCTATACAAGGCCAGAAATTGCCCAAGTCGTGGGAGTTCTTAGTTGTTTAATGGAAAACCCTGGAAGGACACATTGGGATGCTGTGAAAAGGGTGTTTAGATATCTGAAGGGCACTTCAAAATATGCTTTGTGTTACCATGGAAATTTGGTTGAATCACAGAGGACTCTCAACATTCAAGGATATGTGGATTTTGATTGAGCAAGGAACATTAATAGCATAAGATCCACCAGTGGATATATTTTCATGATGAATGGTGGTGCAGTGAGTTGGATGAGTAAGCGGCAGGATGTAGTTGCTTTGTCCACTACAAAGGTAGAATACATGGTAGCAATGCATGCCTATAAATAAGAAATTTGGTTAAAAAATTTGTGTTCTAACATTGGGTTTGATGTAGGGATAATTACAATTTACTGTGACAGTCAAAGTGCTATTTTTTTGGCAAAAAATCCTACTTTCCATGCCAGGATGAAACATATTGATGTGCAGTATCATTTTGTATGAGATATGGTGAAGGATGGAAAGGTCTCTTTAGAAAAAGTGGATGCTTTGGAAAATGTTGCAGATGCATTGACAAAGCCAGTGAGCACATACAAGTTCAGGTGGTGTGTCAGTTCAATGGGCCTCAGTGCCCATGAATTTCAATAGTTTTTTTGTGCTCTAGAGATGTCAGTAAGATCTTCATCAAGTGGGAGATTGTTGGAAAACATACCTCAAGCTTACTGACATGAAACTTCTATAAGGAAAAATTTGGTGAGACTCTCTAAAGGTCTTACCAACTAGTAGTTGTGTTATAAACGTGTGAAGTGCTCAAATCATCAAGACTTTATTTCTGTCTTATCAACAAGAGTCATCAACAAGACATTTCAATCACTGTGAAATTTCTAACTCTTTTTTCCCAGGCAGATCTCTTGCCAAAATGTTGGTTCCTATTGGACATCGGGGAGAGGAAAGAACTTTTGGAATGACTCATTCCGACAGAGTATGTCTTGTTGAGGTTTTACACATAAGCAACAAATGACATCAAGGAGACTCTTGGCTAACAGGTTTGCATTCAGTAAGAACTCTTTCCAATGGATGTGGTCTTGCTGATAGGTTGGTGCATTCGATATGACCTCTTAGAAATAGCATTTCTCTCGCTAACTATTTTGTGCTTGGTATGATGTCTCGTCGATAGCGATGCTCTTGCCAATAGAGCTAAATGAGTTGAACATCAGTGTGAAGTCTTAGTGATATTTTTTGTCTCGCTGACAGGTATGATTTCGTTATGAACTCTTGCTGATAGCATTTGTCTCGCCAACATATCTACATAAGATGGATTTGTGTTTGGTATGACCTCTCATCAATAGCGATGGTCTGGCCGATGGTTCTGTAGTAGATATCAATGTAATGTCTTAGCGATAGAGTGATTTTGGGCAATAGGTTTGAACTCGATATGACTCTTGCTGATGGTGGTGACTCTTGCCGATAGTGACAGTCAGGAATTGTGGCATCAAGGAGACACAACTTAGTGTCTCACCGAAATGCGACACAATTGGAATGCCTTGACCAAATGTCTATCCTATGTGGTCTATTCTAAGCCAATCAGAGAAGCGAAATGTGAATTGTTAGTAGTTGGACTATTGTGACTGTTCCTGTGTAGAAGGTGAACAGTCTATGAGGAGAACGACTATGCTCTATCAATGGAAAATGATGAAGTATAGTGTATGAGATAATGAAGTGTTGCTTGATTGAACATGATTTGATCAGTGTGTATGAATTCAATTCAGAGAGCATTGTAACTGTGATGTTCTATACAAGGTTGATCAAGAAAATGTTGTTGCTGTAAATTGACATTACAAAAGTTAAGTCTGAACTCTATATGTAATTTTCTTTATGATAATACAAAGAGGCTTTTCTTGGTGTGGTGGGTTTTTCTCCCATAAGGGTTTTCCCACGTAAATCTGGTGTCTAATTGTATATGTTCATTTCTATTTTTTTTATCTCTTTCTTGAGTATCTTAATTGAACTATAATTGCAAAAATTTTGTCACCTCTGCATTCTTCCCTGAGGTTTTGACATTAGGAGAGTTTTTTGCAATGGTTTCTAGTTTTGATTGTGTGAGAATTTTTTACGTTAGGAGAGTTTTTTATGCACCTAAGATTTCCTTACATTTTTAGACCTTAGAAAATATCATGGTGGCACACCAAGATGACCTAATAGTCTACTCCAAGGATAGGAAAGATCATTTCTAACACTAGGAGAAAATATTCCCTCCTAATTAATGCTTAACTAGAATAATTCCCTCCTAATTTTAATGCTAACTAGAAAGGAACTCCTTCCTGGAACCTAAGTGGATTTAACATGTAAATAGGACCTAGATAGTTAAAACACCTATTTACATCAACACACCCCCTTAAGTACAACTTAGGGAGTACTATAATGCAAATGACATAAAGATGGGTCCCGATTACAAGGCCATGTTAGGTACCCATGTACGTATGCAAATGCAACCTCTCACAAATAAAGAAAAGGAGAAAACCCAGTGGAATAAAACTCCTCTCCACAATAGAGATGAAATACAAAACATTCTCCATGAAGAATGAGAGGACAAAACCCCATTCAAGGAAAAATACCCCCGTAAGAGAGATGAAAAGAGACCATTCAATCCCTCCTCAATGAGACAGCCTGCTACAAAGAAAATTTGGAAGCACACTGGTAGAGAAACACTAGAATCCTTAATTAGGAAAGAAATGGAAGGATAATTTTGATGCTAAAAACCATATTAGAGTCAGTCAAGGACTTAGGTTAGAATCATGATAAAGCAACAACAGACTTGATACCAAGGAATACTGGAACACTCTCGATATAGAGCAACTCTAAAATCTAAATGAAGAAAAAGGTGATATAACATATTTTTAGAATTGAAATGAAGTGCAAAGATCAAAATAATAGGTGCCTCCCAATTTCAAAAATATCCAAGTAATCTCCAAGACACCCATCAAGGAAAAACTAAAATAATGATATACCTAAGAAAAAAATAGGAAAAATTATATGGACAACATGATATATCTCCTCAATACCTTTCTATTACCACAAGAATCATGAAAATAATAGAGCATGGAAAAAAGCTATGAGCTCAAGAGCCAAAAATGAAGATCTAACTTCAACCAACAATAAATTCTTGAAAATGGAAAAGTTTCAAATCATAACCTACACCACTACAAAATTGGAAAAGTCAACTTTCCAAAGATATCTCATTTGGAAAAAATTTCCTCCTAGATTGCAAGTTATGATCACTTTAAAAATATTGGCTTATTACGGTCTCGAGTGAACAAAATTTTTCCCTTGAGGGCTAAATTTTTTGGCAAGTTTGGTCATTCATGTGACAAATTGTAGATTATTTTTTTTTCAAAAATATTAACTATTGCTCCTAGTGGCAGTAACATCACTAGGGTGGGGCACTCAAGGGGTAGTAGGCCATACGCCGCATCGCCCAAGGCATAGGCCCACGCTAAGGTGGGCCCGAGGGAAAAAGGCCCTGTGACCACATGGTTAGCAAGGTTAACAATACTTCAGTGATCAGTTTAAATATTTAAAGCCAAAAAAAATAAACCCTGCGAAATTAATAAAGTTTCGTACTGATTGATTTGACACCTACAAAAAAGATAGCACAATACGAAGTTCATAGAATGTAGTCTCTTAAGAGCCCTAAGTACAAAAAAATTACCAAAATATAATAGAATGGTTCTCAAAATCCATGGCACTTAAGAAAAAAATCCTGAACCTACAAGGTAAAATAAGGTCCCTACACAATAACCTCTCTCAATTTTTTGAATCTCCAATTAATTTGACTATGGCAACCATTTTTCAAAAGTTGTAAAAATTATCCATTATGTTTAGTAAAAAAATTTCAAAAGCCATACTTTGCATTTCTTGTGTTTTGGAATATAAAAAACCACACCAACACATCTAGGTGTTTGGGTGAATGCTATGGAAGGCCTTTGTTCATTCCACAAGACACTTGTTCATTCTAGGCTACAATATTCTAGTGCAGTCACTTCAAAGCCCTAATTGCAAAAAATGATCAAACCATGACAAATTGGTTCTCAAAATCCATGGAACTTAGAAAAATTTCATCTAAACCTATAGGGTCACATAGGGTCTCTCCACAATAGCCTCTCTTGGTTTTTTAAATCTCCAATCCATTTGATCGTAGCAACAATTTTTCAAATGTTATAAAAAGTGTTAGTTGTATTTAACGAAAAGTTGCAAGCAAGAATAAATTTCATTTCATGTGCCATGTGGACAAAAAGATAGATCCAACATTTCTTAGTGGGTAGGTGAACACTAAGAAAGATCTTGTTTTTCACCCTATCTATCACAATTGTTTCGGGCTACAATATTTTAGTGCAATCTCTCAAGAGTTGTAAGTGCAAAAAATAGCCAAACTATGATAGACTGGTTCTCAAAATACATAGTACTTAGGAATAGTTCACCTTAACCTATAGGGTCACATAGGGTCCCTTCAAAATAAACTTTGTGAGTTTTCTAAATCTCCAATCCATTTGACAGTGATGGAAAATTTTAAAATATTACAAAAAGCATCAGTTACATTCAACAAAAATTTGCAAGTAAGCATATTCTTTGTGCAAAAACAACACCAACATGTCTAAGCGAGAAATTGAATACTAGGAAAGGTCATGATTCACACCCCAAGTGTCTTGATCATTTTGGGCTACATTATTTTAGTGCAATCTCTTAAGAGCCCTGAGTATGAAAAAATTTCCAAACTATGATGGGTTGTTTCTCATTATCTTTGGCACCTATTGTTAGACTTAAGGAACACTGAGAGTGGGGGGGTGAATCAATGTTCAACAAAATTTAAACTCCAATTCAGATCATAAACCATTCACAACATTAATACTAAAATAAACATGCAAACACATTAAATAAACAATCAGATCACCATAACACCAAGATTTTTACATGGAAACCCTGTTAAGGGAAAAACTACGGTGGAGATTAATCCACAATTTATACTTTGTAAAAAGTATGAAGAAAAGGGGAATGCACATGCATTCAGGCACATTGCCTAGAGCTCACTACTCAAAATAAGGATGGCTCACTACCTTACAATATATTTTTGATTACAACAAAAAGTTGAATTGAGAAGATAACATCTACAAATGCCTGGTTTCAGTTCTGGTGAAGCTCATGTATCAAATTTTGAGCCTTTTGTCATACTCTGCACTTAGCTCTGCTCTGTTTTGACAAAATCCTCTTATGTACAACCAAAATTCACTCAACTGTTCTTCTTATTTTCGTACACGCATCTTCTCTACTCTATATACACACACTCATACATCATACACACAAATGAATTTCCTGAACTCACATATATATCCGCTAGCAAGAATTCAACTACTATATGTTAGCTTCAAATAAAATACTAAATGTTCTTCCATATGTCAGCTCAGATCATGAGCAATTTTCAATGCACATCTATACAAGTCATCCAAACCATAGCTATGACCCAAAACAAAATGATTGAACATAGAAACACTTAAAAAAATACTCCTTAAACATTTGTAACATGCTACATTCCCTAGGTCGACCATAGAGAGTAAATAAACAAAAAAGCATCATGTTGGATCTCCTAACTCGTACACCAATTAATGCAACACCACAAAACCTAATGTAATAGGATATCATAGATGCTTAACACACTATCCCGGGGATCCACAACTCAAAATGATGATCCGATGAAGCATACTGATCGACATACTGACCGGATACCCTGTTCTTCATTCTTTCTACCGATAATACTATGTTCTCTACTTTGCCTACCAGTATGAACAAGTTTTGATCTATGGACCAAAATGATGACTTTAGTTTCCATCAATGACAAAACTAGAAGCAATATGCCAACAATTTCCCCCTTTCGCATTGATGGCAACACTTGGTGAAAAATGACTAAGTGTCGAAACCAAAGATACTCTGCCAAAGTGCAAAATTTCAAAACACAACTTTCTTTCAAAAAACTACTCCCCCTTAGAATGTCAAACATAATTGGATTTCCCTTCTTGCTAAATCAAAATTTTGAACAAAATTTTGAAGAATTACAACTGTTCCACAAGTCAAAAAATTATCTTGTACTTATGTTTCATTTTTGGAAAAAATTTCTTCCAAGCTTCTACTGCAATTGCAATGATTAAGATCAAACTATTGTTTTCTAATGTCCAGTTGATAATATGGATGAGGGATTCTAGAATTGTAATTGCTTCTTCTAACTTCTCTCCTTTCCTCAGAGCCTCAATTAATTGCCTCCAATTTGCATTCAATTAAATCTTTTACTTTCTAGAAAGTGTCCACAAGAGTGTTTCTGACAAAGTGAAATTTTGCATGCTCAGACTGCAATGCATGAACCCTTTTCAATTTGGTAAGAGATAGCCTTAACTGCTCCTTCAAATGTAAAATTATTTCTTCCTCTTTCTTGTCCTTAGACTCAAAGGTCACAATTTCCCTAATACATTCAATCATCTCTTCAAGAAGTACATTCTGCAAACTTTCTAATCCAATGTTACTATGTGAAAAATAACTGCCTAGAGTGCTCTCAATCAATTCTTGTTCATATGAGGATCTATCTATCCACATGTCAGTGATCTTCTACATTCTATCTTTCTCCTGAACAAGCTGCAATATCATTTTTTTGGATAAATAACCTTCTTCTTGGCTTCCTTTTGTTATTACTATATTTGATTCAACTGATTTTGAGTCATTCCTTGGAGAGTATTCATCAGAATCTTCATCTGTT
This sequence comes from Sequoia sempervirens, assembly GCA_007258455.2. Taxonomy (NCBI): domain Eukaryota; kingdom Viridiplantae; phylum Streptophyta; class Pinopsida; order Cupressales; family Cupressaceae; genus Sequoia; species Sequoia sempervirens. Next base: position 55,108 of record VDFB02379344.1, read on the forward strand.
ATATCCACAATTACTTGTTCTTTACCTTTTCCTTCAACTTTTGGAGACTTGTGTATTGAAGAGTGTCATCAGTAAATTCTATTGCTCTTTTCTGCTTCCTCTCCATTTTATCGAAAGATGATCCAACTTTAAGTGCTTTTACTAGAATGGAAATGCTAATTTCTCCAAACTTCCCTAGTAACTCTTTAAAGAAATTTGCATATTCTTGTTCATAATTTTCTAGAATATTAGAATATTCAAAAATTTGCTTACAAACCGTTTCATTCTCCTTCCATACCACATCATCATTTTGAGGCAAGCAATTCAAAAAATACATCATGATACATATGACCAAAGTACCAAACCTAAAGGGGTAATTTTCTCCTTTGTTAGTTGCACATTTTCCATCAATTGATCTTTTAGCAAAATGCACAAGTTAAAGTCTTGATCCTCCATTATCATTTTATCATAAATGTAAACTACACCTGTCGAGGTTGTACCTTCCTTTTTTTTGAAGAAAATTTTGTATGAGATTCCATGTGCAATGTACCTTGTTATCAGATCTTTGATTATCGAAATTACTAGAGCCCTTTGATCTCCTTTTAATCTGGTTAGGGTTTCGACTTCTCTGTTTCAAATTGACTTCTTTTTCGGAATATCCCCAACATTACATAATCTAGTTAAATTCCTAATCAAATCTTTTGAAATGAGATAGGGTTTATCCAAGGTTAAAATTTCCTCATTCAATCTATCATTCAATCTATTTAGGATAAACCTAACAACTTTCGCATTGTCAAAATAAGGAAACTCATTCCAAATGTCTAAACTTCTATGTTTCACACCTTCAAGCCACATCAATTCATCGGCTGGCAACATTTTTCTCACATCCCTTATCTTTTTACTGCTATATTCATACAAATTCACAATTCCTTTGATTTGCTTCATTTTCCTTTATGTACTAAACAGGTTTTACCAAGCACAAAATTTGTATTTCTACAAGCAATTGAAATACCTAATGGATTTTCCACCGAATTGACTTGAATCCTTTGAAATTTTATTGCAAAATTTCTCCTTTTGTTCTTCTTTAATGCAAGGTGATAAATGAGGGTTCCAAATACCCTTTTATAACTCATACACCTAACCTCTTCTTCATATTAATTTTTTTCCCTAGGAGTTTCAGTTACTCTATTTTCTCAAACAAGAAGAGAATAATTCATCTGCGGACCTTCTAGATCTCAATTTTCTGCACATGTAGTCACAGATACATTTTGTAGACTGATAGCACAACTACTGACAATTTCCTACATTCTGATGCTGACTACCAATAGGGGGACAAAGGATATTTCTTGAAAAAAACTCCCCCTAGGCCAATAGCCTGAGATTAATTTATGGAGGAATTACCAGAGGCTACTTCTAGTGTGGGCTTATTTCCTTCATCAAATTCACTCTTCTTTACCCATGTTTTCTTCATCTGATCTTTTATTTCTTCCACAGTCACTTTTCCTTTTCCTTTATCATCTTTCTGTGAAATTCTTCCTTTGTATACTGAACCTTTTATATCCATGTTTCTATTCCTGCAAAATCTTGCAATGTGACCAAAACTGTTGCAATTGTAACACACAAAATTTATTTGTCTAGACCACTCATTCCATTGATTTCCTCTTGACCTACATTGATTAGAAATATGCCCATATCTTCCACAGGCGTAGCATTTAACATTTCTTACACTAACAGACATGCTTCTACATTCAATTGACTTATTACCAAACTTGTTGCAACTAAAACATTGACCGACGAAAGATGGATTTCTTGAATTTACTTTTCTTCTACACTGAGAAGCCATATGACCAATTTTATTACAAGAAAAGTAGTGACCATTAAAATTTTGAGCATTAGGTTGTCTTACTAGATATCCTCTGCCTTTGTTCATCTATGTTTTTTTTTTTTTCTGGAATCCTTATGTCCAAATTTGTAGCTTTCTCCTTTCTCATATCTAAGACCTCACTTGTAATTTGCATCCTTTTTTCCTTTAGTCAACTCATCAAGCTTAGCATAATTGATCTTAAACTTCTCCTTGTATTAATTTGCAATAGCGAGTTCATCTCTTAGAATAACTAACTATCTTTCAAGCTCTTGTTCATTATTTTTGGATTGTTGCAATTCAATCTCTAGCTAAATGAATCCACTATTAACTCAGTTGCATTCTTCAGACTTTTATTTTAAGGATTGAGCCGGATTCTCCTCATTTTTCTTCCTTTCTTCAATCTCATTAGTTAGATTCATCGCCACAGATTCCATCTCAAGCTTTAGAGTAGCATTGTTCCTAGAAATTTTTTCACATTCTTCAATTATTTATTTTAGATTATGATTCAGTGAACATCTTCCAAGCTTTTATTTTCTTTCTACTTTAGCTGATCACACAGTTCCTTCCTCTTTTCTCTTGACTTGTTGATTTTATCCTTCAATGATTGAATGAATTTTTCAGCATCCACAAGATTAGCTTTTAATTCTAGGACTTCTGCTTTAGACTAATCAAGATCATCAAGCGCCACCAAAAGCTATTGTTGAAGACCACCATATTCCATTGTATTCCAAGATCCACCTCAAGCTATTAAACTTCTACAGAGGAACCATTCTCTGATACCAATTGTTGGACTCAAGGAACACTGAGAGGGGGGGTGAATCAATGTTCTACAAAATTTAAACTCCAATTTAGATCATAAACCATTCACAACATTAATACTAAAATAAACATGCAAACACATTAAACAAGAAATTAGATCACCATAACACCAAGATTTTTACATGGAAACCTTGCTAGGGGAAAAACCACGGTGGAGATTAATCCACAATTTATACTTTGTAAAAGGTATGAAGAAAATGGGAATGCACATGCATTCAGGCACATTTCCTAGAGCTCACTGCTCCAAATAAGAAAGGCTCACTACCTTACAAAATGTTTTTGATTACTACAAAAAGTTGAATTGAGAATATAACATCTACAAATGCCTGGTTTTAGTTCTAGTGAAGCTCATGTATCAAATTTTGAGCCTTTTGTCAAACTCTGCACTTAGCTCTGCTCTGTTTTGATAAAATCCTCTTTTGCACAACCAAAATTCACTCAACTGATCTTCTAATTTTCGTACACACATCTGCTCTACTCTATACACACACTCATACATCATGCACACAAAATGAATTTCCCAAACTCGCATATATATCCGCTAGCAAGAATTCAACCATTATATGTCAGCTTCAAATAAAGTACAAAATGTTCTTCCACATGTCAGCTAAAATCATGAGAAATTTTCAATGCGCATCTATACAAGTCAGCCAAACCATAGCTATGACCCAAAACAAAATGCTTGAACATAGAAACACTTAAACAATTACTCCTTATACATCTGTGACACGCTACATTCACTAGGTCGGCCACAAAACATATAGATTGAAATACTCAAAATGATGATCTAGTGAAGCATATAGATTGACATACTGACTAGATACCCTGTTCTTTATTCTTTATGTTGATAATACTTTGTTCTCTACTTTTCTTGACGGTATGAACAAGTTATGATCTACAGACCAAAATGATGACTTCAGTTGCCATCAATGACAACACTAGAAGCCATATGCCAACACCTAGAAATGATTTTTTGAACCTATTGGGTCATGTAGGGTCCATCCACAATAATATCTCCTTTTTTTTAAATATCCTATCATTTTGACTATGGTGATAATTTTTCAAATGTGTAAGGAAACTTGCAACCATCTAATGAAAATTTCCACATAACCCAAAATACAAATTTATGCAAATAAGTAGTTAGAATCCATATTTATTTGCATCCATACTCCATCATAGTATTTAGTAATAAAGCAATACAAGAGTTACAATAAACACCTTTGAAGCATCAAGCCTCTCAATGAATCCTTGTGTGTCCAAGTGTGAATCCACACATCCCATGCCATGATTCACATATGCACTCCTCAAAAAGACTTAATAATGATAGCCAAACCACTCAACCAACCTAAACCACTACACATGTGTTTGCTTTTATAGAAAAATCCTCACACAAAATACAACTAGTGGAAAAATAAAACCACGTACCACAAAATCATGTGAATACAAAAGCACTAACCCCTTATTTAATATTTGGTACTAAGTTTTCACTTTATTTAATATTTTCCCCAATATTAAATTATTATCCCATGTCTCCCACACATTAAATAATAATAAAATATTATAATACAACATCAAGTGGTCGCCAAATAATTACCTAGTGTAATTAACCACACCACCTAGGTGCATCACAACTAAATAATTATTTAGTTACAACATATAATAAATCATTCTATGCAATGGTGCACAACACCATATCTCAACATTCTCCCATTTGTTGTATACATTGCATAAGGGATCAATCAATGAAATACATCATCATAGCCATACATGTAACCACATGAATCTCTAACATACTTGTGTGCTCCATTAAGATACCTGCAATAAGAACAAAGTGACCACCATCTCAAAAAATAACTCTCATCCTCCAACGCACCACCTATGGAAGAAAAGGAACATGCCAAGTTGAAAGTGCACCAAACCAATGAACACAAGCATCAAATCCAAGTGATAACAAAGGCTCTAACCAAGTTATTGTCATGAAGAATAACCCACATGATCAGAAATAGCATCCACAACACATGCTAACACATCCAACCATCCATACATTCAAGGTATCAATACATCAGTAAACTCATGCCTAGAGCATATGCAACCCATAAACCACAATCATAAGCTCCTTGTATCAAACCTGTCAATGAAGAACATACATATCAAGGAACTCCCACTGCATAAGTAATGTCAAAGCATATCAAGTCTACCAATCAGCACTATACCAAGGTGTGCTAAGTAAATCAAAGCATGAAGTACCAAGAACAATAACAATGATCCACACTTGCAACCAAATAGTTACATAATCTCTCACAACATGTTGCCACCATCCTCCCAAAAACATATGAATATGAACATCCAGGAAGGAACCATGAAGAGATAAAAATTTTAAACCATAATTTCCACCTACCAACACCTCAAAAGTGCTATGTTGTGTCAAGTATGATCTCCTAACAACCCAAAATGAAAAGCCTCAATAAAATCCATAACACTCAATCTCATAGACCAAGTACAATATATGAATCAATATAATAATGCCAATATGGATGTAAGCCTCTCTAATCAAGAAGATCAAACTCAAAGTAGCCATCCCCAAATCTATAAATCATCCCATAAACCATCTCCTAAACTCCACATCAATAAATGATAACATAAACTCAAATGGACAAGGAGATAGCCATACTAACTATCTCTCAAAATGAACCCTCTAGAACTAACTATCCATAGTTCAAGATCCATATTTATGAAATCTAAAGCATATAAACTCATGTTGAACCATCCTCAAATGAGTATCCAAAATAAATCACCATGAATCAAATTTCATTTTAATGATAAATCAAAGCACAAATCATAACACATCTAAAAGATATAATGGGAAAATACCTCTCAAATGGTAAACTATCGAGTAGATCAAGAGTGGGGAATGAGAATGCTCCTCCAAGATAACCAATCCATCATGGCTCACTCCAAAAACAATCTCCTCTATTGGTTCGTCATGAAATTGCATCCATATCCAGGTGAAAGCTCCTCGGTATTCCTACTAAAACCTCCAAAGAGTAACCATCTCAAGCAGCTGTCTCTAAACAAAAGAGAACTCCAACCATCACCTATGTCTCCAAGTATCCATGAGCACATGTAACTAATCAATAAATTCCAAACGCCAAGTGAAACATAGCACCATCATGAAGTAATCAAGCAAATGATCAATGCACCCAATACAAAGAGAACTACCAGGATCAATGTCAAAGCTCCAATCATAGAATCAAGAACCTATCATGACAACATGATCTATCCATATCCTCCTAGGAGATCACATGCACTAATGTATACATCACGGTCTCAAGAGAACACATATACCATGCCAAAAATCTAAGCTAGCATCAAGAGTAAACCATGACATAATATCAAACATACTCTAAACCAAGAAATCATATCTAGAATCACATGAAGATAACCATCACTAATGATGCATCCATGTCACTACCAACAACTCCCACTCAACCATGATACAAGCTACATGTGGCATCATGATTATCATCTCCTCCATGAAGATCATCTAGGTATACACACACTCAAGTGCAATGTTAGTAACATACAAGTGAAACCAAGATCTATAAGCCAAGAAGATCATGTAAAACCACCAATAAAACATCATAAACCAATCCTACACCACCAAGTCATAATTGTCAAAAGCTCCCACTAAAAGTGTATAACCAATGAATGTAACAATCTATCATGACATTGTGATCAAACCACATGCTACAAGTCCAATCACTTGACTAATCAAGTACTCTAACCATCCATCTTCTCAATCTCAAAGTAACACACCAATGTACAAATGACCATAGACAAGGCCAACTAACAAAATTTGCATCAACACTGAACCAATCTCATGGATATAGAAATTCCACATCAATTCATCCCACTGCAAGAAAATGGGTAGCTAATCCAAAAACCCTGCATAACTCATGATCAAACCAATGAAGCATGCAAACTCATCATCACATCAGCAACCTGCAAACTACAATATCAAAGAAGATAATCTTGTAGACATCAAGACTCAAACACGAAACCAACCATAGATCTAATTTTTCAAAAATATCTACAAATGAGTAACCATAGTCAAGGAACCAAACAAGCATCAAGAAGATAAGAGCAATCTCCTAATCATCAAACCATATCACCACTAAACAACCACATACATGATCATTTCATGCCACTGCATCAAATGTACCTACATATCCATAACATCATAACCATAGCCATCATTGTACCTGCACTCAACTATCACCCATATGAAACTCCAAGTCTCAAATCATGTCCAACCATGTCCTCAAAACTGAAGACAACTTGTGTACTTATTACCATCAAATTTCAACTCTAAAAACCACCTATAAAACCTATACTAGGAAGCACCAAACTAATAATTAGCTATACCATCATAAATATCATATAAAATCATGTACTTCCTCAAGGTTTTTGCTCTTGACTCATCTAGATGCTCACACAATCACACCCTAAATCTCAGACTCCTACAAGTGATCAAAAAAGTACCAAAATCATCCTGCTCAACAAACTGATAAACAATATGAATGCTATGTAGTACACTGTAAATTCTCTCCAACATCTCTTCAAAAATTGAAAATTTGTCTTTATATGTAAAAGTTTTGCTCAAAATAGTGAAACTAAGAAATTTTGACTTCTAAGCTCCAAAACCATGTCAAAGTGGAAAAATTAGGAAACCAAACCAACTCCACAACAAAGAGCATGGAAAGAGTTTTTCAACAACTATAAGAAGTTGAAAAATAGACATACTAGGAAAAATTTATGCTCATTTGAAAAATACTCCTCCAATCTCGCTTATAGGGGGTGCATCGATGGCACCTAAGCAGAATCACCAATGGCGACTGGTGGTGCCTGAGTGGCTAATTTGAAATCTACATTAAATATAATTTATTTTTTGCAAATTTAAAAACTTCATTCCCAAACTACTGGACCCAATGCCAAAATCAAACTTGGTTTAATTGTTTAAAAAATTTGACGGAATTGTTTTTAAAAATGTTAAAAGCATTTTTTTTTTAATTTATTTTATTCCCCCCTGTGGGGGTCAATGAGGGCTGCCCGGTAGGACTACCAGTCGAAGCTGATAGCTTGCCAATGTTAGTGTTGGTAGGAAGACCTATCGATCAATGGACTGATAGGCCATGTTTGTTAGTACCAACAAGTGATCGAGGGGTTTGTGGACCCCTCTTCCCTCCCCATCCTCGTGGCTTTTAATTTCTATTTTTGTTTTTATTTATTTTAAAAATTTCTAACCCTTTTTTCATTTCATTCAAGTAGGCAATAAAATAATTCAAAAAGGTCGATGATAAAAAAAATCTATGGAAATTAAAATCACGATTTTATATTTTTAAATATTTTACTTTCTCATACTAGGTTGTACAGCCAAATTGGCCTTTTTACTAAAAAAATTTGCATTTTTTTAACTTCTCCAAAATAGGGTGAATTTTATATCAATTTTCATCTCTTGGCCAACCTAAATCCAACCATGAGGTTCATTTTGTCCCAGGAGGTCATTTACAAAATTCCCCCCACAAAACCCTCATTTGAATGCATAACCAAAAAACCCTTTTGACCCAAAAAATTTCACACCCAAAATCTACAAAGAACTCATCATGACAACAAACCCAAAACCCTCATATCTACAATAAACAACCTACAAAACCCTCATATCTTTTCATGTCATTCATTCTCTCATGCAATGCATAGATTCAAACTCAAACAATATTTTCTCAACCTAGGGTTATATGACGACAAACATAGCTTTGATACCACTTGTAAGGAAACTTGCAACCATCAAATGACAATTTCCACATAACCCAAAATATAAATTTATGCAAATAAGTACTTAGAATCCATATGCAAGAGAATGGACAACATACCCATCAAAGATGACACAAGATATACCCTGAGAAAACCCTCAAGAGGGAAAAACCTAGCCTCCATAAGAATTCATACTCCATCATATTATTTATCAATAAAGAAATAAAAGAGTTGGGTATGTGCAGTATCATCACAGAAAAAACAGGCCCTTAAGTGGCAAAAAATTTAGAAAAATCAGAGTTAGGCAACTTGACGTAAAAGTTTGAATAAGTTATCTATATTATTTCAAAAATATGTAAGAATAGAACTTGTAGCAAATTGAATGTAGTTTCTAAACTACTAGGTTTATTTTTTTTTAAAAAACAAAATCTATTTAGTGAAAAATTGAAATTTCAATGCAGTAGTACTTAAATTTCAGGGAAAAAATAAGAAGTAGGTGTCTGTCTAACCACCCTAACCACAATAAAATGATAATATTTTTTTATAAGATTTTATATATAAGTAGAGGACTCATCTCCCGATGCGAGGCATATTTTTTTGTAAATTTTTCCAAGTAAATAATTAATTATGATTTTTTTATTACAACTTTTAAAAAATATAAAAAATTATACATCTAACCACCTTAACTTGGTCAAAACTTCATGAAATTCATTTTTTTGTAATCTTATAGTATACAAAGCATATGATGTGATGCATGTTTCAAATTCAAAAAATTGGATACCGTTTGAAAGCTATAGATGTTTTTCAATTAGCCTATCAATCAAGACTTTAGTCGTAATTCAAATAGAAAATGACTAATAATTATTTATTAAATTCAAAGTAAATCATAATTTATATTGGTAGAAAGTTGAGAATCTCCTTTAAAACCTTTTTTGTTTCATTAATTTTGAGTAAAAAAAAAAATCGTCAGCCATATACCCTACAAATACCCATCATATTGCCACTTTTTGGCCCATCATGATCCTGCACATACCTAGTTGCAATGAACATCTCTAAAGCATCAAGCCTCTCAATGCATACTCATGTTTCCAAGCATGAATCCACACATCCCATGTCATGCTTCACATATGCACTCCTTGGAAAGACTCAATAATGACAGCCAAACTACTTAGCCAACCTAAACCATTACACGTGTTTGCTTTTATTAACACAAGCTCACACAAAATACAACTAGTGGTAAGAAAAAACTATGTGTACCAAAAAACCATGTAAATACAAGACCACTAACCCCTTATTTAATAGTGGGTACTAATTTTTCACTTTATTTAATAATTCCCCAATATTAAATTATCATCATATGTCTCCCTAATGTAGGAGCATCTTGACAATGACATGAATCTAGGAAGTAAATATTGAAGGTTGAATAAATTTTGATGTTTCATCATTGAATTGAGGTCATTTGAGTCATTTTCCATTCATTAAAGTCATTATGAGTGCTAAATGATCAAATTTTTGTGTCAAATTTGAAAAGTGTAAAAGTTGTCACAATATTGCAAAATTGCAAAAAGGATGTAAACAAGGAAGGTGAAGGGTCATTTGGCTCTTGGGTCATTCAAAAACAATTAGAAACTGAAAATTTATGTTGTGATGCCTTTAAAAAGGCCTTGTAGACACTTTTGTAAGCGTGGGTGATTGGAGATAAGATTTTGAATGAATAAAATTACTGTTTCTTACATAAATTATCAGAAAATCCTTGTATTTCTATTGTGTATGACCCTGTGCGAGAAATAAATGGCTTCTAATTAATTTAAAGTGTTATGTTTCTCAATCACCTTCCATTTGACCTTTGTTTCATGCATTTTTGAAACAGTTATTGTAATTTTTCAAGAAATTGCCAAACCCTATTAAGGGAAATCAATGAATTTTTAAAAGTGCATTTCTCCATTTTGGTTCATTTTTATCTTCTAAAAATGGGTGTGTAGGATGGTTTTTATGTATTCTAAAGTATTCCTAAGCCATAAGTTTTGTAGATGAAGTTTCAAGAAAATATCTTGATGCCCTAACCTGAAAAATTTGTGTACAGTCAGGAAACAAAATAGTCAAGGTAGTTATAACTTAGGGCTTGATAAAGAATTGATTAAAAGGGTCTTTTGATGGATCTTTAAGCATGATCAGGCTCATTAAATATTTTTTGAAGTGTTTTTTATGAGAAAATGACTTGGGAATAGTAAAACCAATAAGCCCTAGTTGGAGCAAAGCCTATTAAGCCTAATAGATACACTACCAAACTAGTTTTAAGCATCATTTCTCAAAGTAACCTATGCTAATATTTTGATATGTTTTAAAACCCTTAAATGGTGTTAGAATTGGCTATGGCTGCCACCCAATATCTATGGACCAAATGGAAAGCACAAAAAGAGAGAGAGAGAGAGAATATGACAAGAATAAACTGTATTCAATGTCATTGATATGATATGATTCTGATTATGATTGATTACAAATGAGAAAGACCCCTTGGTTATATAGCCAAGGTGAGAACATAGAAGGGCATAAGATTATGACAAGTGTCATAATATTATGACATGAGACAACTATGAAGACCTACCACTCCACTTAAGGTGGAGAGATAATCACATGATGTGTCCACAAAAGGTGGAAATGATGAGGTAATGACATGTCAAGTCCACCAAAAGTGGAAAATATCCAACAACCTCCTATGTGGTCCCTAAGTAAACTTAACTAAGGTATAATTATGACCTAGGACAAGGTACAAGACTTTTAATTACACCAACAAATGGGTTTCCAAAATGTCCATCACATTCTGGATTTTGTGTGTGGTTTAAAAGATATTTTGACAGTCCTTAATGGCATGGGTACTAGGAGTTTGATCAATCAATGAAGGAATGGTTGAAATATGAAAGGGAAGACCTTAATGGTTGGTATTTTTGATTAAATTAAGATCCTTAAGGAGTGTGAAGGCATTGTGAGGCCTAGTTTGGGTCAAAAAAATGGAAAACTCAGTCTTGGGCCATTATTTTATGGAGTTTTTTTGTGAAGATATGTGAGTTTGTGGGATTGAAAACCCTTAGTGGTTGAGATTGATTTTAGTGAGGTTGTTCATTTCTGTTGCATTGCATCAGTTTGGTATCAGAGCTAGAAGGCTCTAGGAAAAGAGAGAAAGTTGGTTTTGTGTTGTGGTTGTGTGCAGGTTGAGAAGATAACCTGGTTACTGCCAAGAGAAGGCAGAGAAAGTTAAGAGAAGTTGAAGCAAGAAGAAGCTTGCTTGAGAAGAGGAAATGATGGAAGTGTTAAGAAGACATTTGCAGGAAGAGGAAGAGAGGAAAGAGATAAAACGACAAGAAAAGATGGAAAGAGAAATAGTAGAATTGAAGCAAGAGTTGAAGCAAGAGATGGGAAGGTTGGAAAAAGAGTTCCAAGAGTCTATGATGAAGATGGAGCAAATGATTAAGCAGATGACAAGTTGGCACTTGAAGATTAAGAAAAGAGTTAAATGGCCCATAAAGAAGATAGCCAAAAGAAGAATGAAAAAGAATATGATGGAGGAAGAAGAGTTTCAAGATGCTGAAGAAGGATTCCTTGATGACGAAAAATGTATTGTAGTCATTCCCAAGCATGAAGGTAAATATAAAGTAGAGATAAGGACCTAATTTTAGAGGAAAGAGATATTGAGTTAGTGTCAATAATGGATGAAGAAATGATCAAGGATGAATTATTTATGGATATTTGCAAAGAGTTGAAGATGAATTGAGGTATTGTGGTAGGAATGGCGTGTCATTTCTTTGTTATACTAATTCTTTGGACATGAAACAATTTGAACATCAAAGGACAAAGGGAGAAACAAGATACTAATGACAACTTCAACATTCAAGTGGACTTGAAATTCTTTTGGCCAAGAGAATGATGCAGGAGCATCTTGACAATGACATGAATCTAGGAAGTAAATCTTGAACGTTGAATAAATTTTGATGTTTCATCATTGACTTGATGTCATTTGAGTCATTTTCCATTCATTAAATTCATTATGAGTGTTAAATGATCAAAGTTTTGTGTCAAATTTGAAAAGTGTAAAAGTTGTCACAATATTGTAAAATTGTGAAAAGGATGTAAACAAGGAAGGTGAAGGGTCAGTCAAAAGTAGTTAGAAACTGAAAATTCATGTTGTGATGCCTTTAAAAAGGCCTTGTAGACACTTTTGTAAGCGTGGGTGATTGGATATAAGATTTTGAATGAATAAAATTATTGTTTCTTGCATAAATTCTTAGAAAATCCATGTAGTTATATTGTGTATGGCCCTATATAGGAAAGAAATGGTTTCTAATTACTTGTAAGTGTTAGGTTTCTTAATCAACTTCCATTTGACCTTTTATTCATGAATTTTGGTTTAGTTTTGAATTAGTTATTGTAATTTTTCAAGAAATTACCAAAACCGTATTTAGGGAAATCAGTGAGTTTTTAAAAGTGCATTTCTCTGTTTTGATTCATTGTTAGCTTCTAAAAATGGGTGTGTAGGATGTTTTTTATGTATTATAAAGGATTCCTAATCCATAAGGTTTGTAGGTGAAGTTCCAAGAAAATATCTTGATGTCCTAACCTAAAAAATATGTGTACATAGTTAGGAAAAAGAACAGTCAAGGTAGTTATAACTTAGGGAGTAAAAGCAAGAAGTTGGGTATATGAAGAGGGGAAATTTAGGGAAAAAAAAGTTTCGCAAGAAACGTGTACACGTTACAGATCGGGTACCCGAGCTTGGATCCAAATGCGTATGCATTTAGACTCAAGTACACAAAGCTAAAACACATACGTGTTATCAAACATGTACGCGTTTTGTGAAAGTATTTATTTTCTTAAATAAATGACTATAATTCATTTTTCAACATTCTAATTTGAGTTTGAGAAGAACAAAGGAGAGTGCGTACATGTTTTAAAGGCCTTAAGTGAACAAAATTTTGACTGCCACCTCCTCCCATCGATGATAGCGACCTCATCGACCTCTAGGTTGGTTGAATTCTTCATTTTTTTTGCTTTATATCTTTTTTTTGTTTTTTAATAAGTATTCAGTTTTTGTTTGTTTAGTGTGTTTTAGTTCAATGTTTTATAGTTTTTAATTGCATTTAAAAAATGAAAAATGTCAATGAAACAAAGAAATTTAATTTGTAAATTGAAAACCATAAAAACTAAACCTAAATTGAACACATTTAAAACTTAGAAATTTCAAAACCCTAGTTTACAAAATTTACATAGGTCCCTAAAAACTAATTTACATAGGTTAATCCTTGGACCTAAACCCTAAAACATAAACCTAAAACCTTATTTTACCTAATTTATGTAAACCTAAAATGGGCTATTTAACCTAAAACGCAAACCTAGAACCCTAAATTAGGGCTCCTCAAAGAGGTTTAGATTACATTTTATATTTGACATAACCTTCTTTGTATGATTTTTACTCACTCATGGTACTTAGTTTATTTAGGGTAGAAGTGATGAAAAGTTCAATATTAGGAGCATGTGATATAATAGAAGAGGTAAAATAAGGATGTGTAGTAAGATTTGATGACATAAGATGTAGGGAGGGATCACAAATTATAGTCCATAGGTTAGGTACACTTTGGTATGTTGTTGGTGATCCACACAACTACCAACGAAATTCATAATTTACTAATAAAGGAGGTACAAACAATCGATGCATAGATCTATATATTAACCAACAAATTGATTTAATTATAATATGTTCACATTTAATATAAATTTGATAGCTAATTTTATCTCAGAAAACTTCATGATTGTATAATTTAACTTGAAAAAGTGTACCAGTGAAGTAAAATAATGTGCCTCATGTGAAACTATGTGCTTGATTTAATAAGTTCATATATCATGATGCTAGTTGATATGAGCATGTAATCACTCTATATCAATGTTGTTAGCTTATATAGTGTATGATGTATTCTCTTAAAAAAACATAGAAATGCAAGTCATACTTGTTAATAGATAGACTATGTGCACTATGGATAGAGCTAGACACATAAATGTTATTAAATCAAATAAATATTAAAATGTGAAGCATGAATGATTTCTACCCATTTCTCTTATTTGGATGAGATCCTTTGTGAATTATGTAAAGATACATTATGATCATATTTAAGCCTTAATTTAAAGGATGTTATTCATAAGATCTATAGGTTGTGTGTAATCTAATTTATTTAAATCATCCAAGAGTGCTTAGAGGTCCAAATAGGTTCAAAATCCATCATAACTCAACAACTTACTTATAATTGAAATCTAAAATTCCTAATTGTTGATATATTGAAGCTATTCCTAGAATGTCACATATTTTATTCAAAGCACTAAGTTTAGGTGGTAGGTTTTCTCATTTACTTGTAAAAATTTATTCATATGTGTCTTCTATATGTTCTCATGTCATCAAATCTCTAAATCTAAACCCTAAACCCTAATTTAGCATTCGTTTTGTTGTAGGACCTTAAAATTAAATTTGGTTGCCTTCCAATTCTATAACCAAAGACCTTTATTTTCTAAGATTATTTATTTATTGAATTGGTCAATTGATTCCTCACTTAGTGGTAGTTAGGTTATTTTTTTGAAAAGCCATGCACGTCTAGAATTTATATAAATATTGAAAGGAAGAGTCTATGTCATAGAAAAGTTTCAAAAAACATATGATTAGAAAAAAAATTGGGTCTAGGGTCTAGGGTTTAGGGTTTAGGGTTTAGATCTCCTTAAATCATCAAAGAGTGCTTAGAGGTCCAAATAGGTTCAAAATCCATTATAACTAAACAACTTACTTATAATTGAAATCTAAAATTCCTAATTGTTGATATATTGAAGCTATTCCTAGAATGTCACATATTTTATTCAAAGCACTAAGTTTAGGTGGTAGGGTTTCTCATTTTCTTGTAAAAATTTATTCATGTGTCTTCTATATGTTTTCATGTCATCAAATCTCTAAATCTAAACCCTAAACCCTAATTTAGCATTCATTTTGTTGTAGGACATTAAAATTAAATTTGGTTTCCTTAGGAAAATGCACCAAATTTTATTCCCTTAAGCCATGGAACATTTTTCCCTAGTCCACCTTACTAGACATAGATCCCCTTAAGCCATCCTATCACCCTAAATCGTAAATTGATGTCTTAAGGGGTTCTAATATGACATTTCTTAAGGGGATCAAAGAAGTTCTCAAAATTTGGTGAATAGAGCTCAATCTCATCTTTGTTTATTTTGTACATTGCAATTAGGTCACTAGCATATATCTATGTGTCCCTTTGAATGTATTCTATTGATTTTTCATTCTTATCTTTAGTATTATTTGAAAACAATGAATGAGATTATAAATTTTAATGTTAGTGTTAAAATTATAATTTCTTCTTAACTACTTTGTCCCACTATAGAGATCTTGTGTCTCTTATCATGAAATTTGAAAATTTAGATAAATCAATTTGTGTCCTCGAATTTAATTAAATTATGTCATACTTGATTAATACATCTATTCATTTTGTTGTAGGACCTTAAAATGAAATTTGGTTTCCTTAGGCAGCTTCACCAAATTTTCTTCCCTTAAGCCATGGACCATTTTGTCCTAGGACCTTACTACACATAGATCCCCTTAAGCCATCCTATAACCTAAATCGTAAATCGATGTCTTAAGGGGGAATTTGACATTTCTTAAGGGGATAAATTTGGTGAATAGAGCTTGGTCACTCATCTTTTTTTTATTTTGCACATTGTAATTAGGTCACTAGCATATATCTATGTTTCTCTTTCAATATCTTCTATTAATTTTTCATTCTTATCTTTAGTATTATTTGAAAATAATGAATGAGATTAAATAAATTTCAATAAAACCCCATAATTTCATAAATCTACCCTTCATATTAACAACCCCACACTGGACTCAATTTAATGTGTGTACATTCTATGAATTTTTAATGTTATGGATTTTATAATGTTATAAATCAAATGGCCTTCAAATGAAATATATTTTGAATTTGTGCATGTTCAATGTGATTTTTAAATAAATTCCAAATTGTGTGTATTATTTAATTAGTTTGTTGATATATATTTTTTAATTGTTTAGCATGCAGTTTCCATATCATTTCTCACATGGATCCATTGTTTAATTTAGAGGATTTTATTCCCAATCAAGAAATTCCTATAGATCCCATACATCCCAATCCACCACATGAACATAACCCTAACACACCTCCACATTCTCCACCGCCTAACCCCCCACCCCCTCCTATAGTTGATGAAGATCAATTAAGAGAGAATATCCGAACAAACCTCATTGTCATTCAAGGAAATATAGATCTCATAAAAATGATCCTAGAGTCCCTCCCCATCTCGCACGGTTTGCATCTACGATGCAAACTATTGTCGATTATGTTTGATCTATTGATGCGGACCTAGTTAGGTTCCATCAATGGAGAGAAGAGAAGAGACAATTCTATGTGGATGGATTGTCATATAAAGAAATCAATTACCTAAAAATTACCAAACAAACCATATGCCAATATTTTATTAATTCCCAAACAAACCAACCCATTCCACCCACGAAAAAATGAATTTCAATTTTATGGTGTAGGCACCCGCAGATAGCTGCACATTTTTGGGATAGATGGTGGATGGTGTTTGATAGTCCACCACATGGAAACAATGAGGTTCCCTTATACTTTTTGAGAAAGTTATGGGTTGAGTTTGAGTTGGGTAAAAAACCCAACTATTTTGATATGAGGTCATTTCAGGGAGTTGGGCATGACATGCCCCAACATAGACTAGGAGCACGTGTCAATCCTCAGCAATGTGCTCCAATTTCTCCTATTGTTCATCTTCCTTCTCCGAGTGTTCCCGCTACATTTCAGCAGCACACCATGTTATCGACATTGGGAGAATTGAGTTCACTTTTAGGACATCTCACTCAGCAGAATACACACACGGCTACTGAAGTGACTAATAGAGAGAATGGAGGCTCAGGCTATAGGGATACCCAGACATCCACTTCAGGCGACGCACATGCATCTGGGGCGGGGTCATACTTGAATTTACTATATTCTGAGGATCGTCTTACATAGGTATGTTCATCTTTTGAACTTAAATTTAATTTAAGTTTGAAATATGAAAAATTCATGTAAATAATAACATAAAATTAGATATATAATATAATATTAATTCAATAAGTGTTTGGTGTAGACACATGATCATGTGATTCCTGAAACTCAATATGATCATCATGTGCATATGTCGAGTGATGTAGATCTGGGCTCACCTTTTGGACAGGTACTTGAACCAATATATATTAAATAATTTGTGTGGATATATATCTAATTTAATTTGAATTTGTACACGTGTGAATTGATATATTATATCTAGATGCAGGGAGGTCATACAATACCTAGTACTAACCAACCACAAGTTACAGTGGTGAGCACTCTTGAGACATCATCAACTCAAGTGTGTGCTTTCAAAAGTTTGTTAAGTTTAAATTAAATAGACATCATAGATCTAATTTAATTTTTCATTTACATACACGTGTCAATGATCTATACGAACTGTTGTACATCTATATGCAGGAATTTCATGAGATACCCATGGTGGGCCGCACACCTGAGACATCATTGGAATTTATGCATGGGAAATCTCAGGTGCGTGATCATGAGGTCATATCATTTGAGGTTGTAAACTTTACTTTAAATCTCCTATACAATTTTTACGGACCTTTTTTAAATATATATATTTTCAAGGTTTTCACATATTGTTTGCTTTATATGAATATGCAAGATATAGTAGATCAAGGATTTGCATCTTCTCAAGTGACACTTATGCTACATGTTGAAGAAAATATGCCAGTTATAGATTCACATGATCATATGGTAATTTATGCATACTAGAAATCATTTTTACTATATAAATACTAGATATTTAATTAAATTTATTTTTATCTAAAAGTTTATATTTTTAAGTTTAAATATGTTTAATTATATCAAAATTTCTAAATAAATTTAAATCTAATTTCAAGTTTCTTGTACTCTTTTATAGCATGATGCAGGTACATCTAGTCAACATGGAACAAAGAGGAGACTTGATTTGGCCGATTAGCCTGAAAGTTAGATGGTTCTATATTTTATGGACTATAGATCTCTATTTTTATTTAAATATATGTGTTGGACTTGACATATAAATTCTATGGACTATCTATCTCTAGTTTTACTTTGAACATGTTATTATCATATTTGTGTTTATTTATATCAGTTGACTTTAATATAATGATTATATATGCAGTCAATTATGATATATTGTTATGTTCATTTTCATGATTATATGCACTCATACATTAGACCATTTATATTTTATCTAATTTTTAAGTATTACATGCACTATATAAATTCTTATCTAGAATCAAATTTAATATATATAATTTATCACATGGTTAGGTGACAAATTAAAACATTCCTTAAATAGTTTAGATCATATTCATAATAAATTAAGGGTAGGTAATTTTTGTTGGAAACTTGTAGCCAATTAAAGACAATTTCCACATAACCCATAAAGAAATCTATGCATTTAAGTATTCAGAATCCACATGCAAGAGAATAGACAACATACCCATGAAAATATGACACAAGATATACCCTGGGAAAACCCTCAAGAGGGAAAAAACCCAGCCTCCAAAAGCATCCATCTCTCATGTATTATTCAACAAAAAGATTACAATACATCTTTTGAGTCTCCATGAACACCATTGAAGCAACAAGCTCTCTCCAAGCAATCCATGCAAACAAGCATGCAACCACACATCCTGTGCCATGCTTCAAACCCTCACAAATGCTAACCAGAGCTAATCATGCAAAATTGCATCATCTACAATAACTACCTTTGTGGTTGCTTTTATAGAAGCAAGCTCCCACAAAACCACTAAGTGGTATTGCACAAAATTATGTGACAATAACTATGAGATTACAAACCATTTCCCTTTATTTAATATTGGATGCTTTAATTATTATTTCCCCAATATTAAATAATTACATTTTATCAATTTAACTTATGTGCCAAATTTACATGCAACATTAAGTGGCCCCAAGAATAATTACATTAAATACATAATGCAAGGTGTACAACACACCTTTTCCCAACATTCTCCCACTTGTTGTATACATTGCATAAGGGGAACAAGTAACCTCAAAACATGAATCAAATGAACAATCCATATAGCCAAATATACCATCATGGAATCAAAATGTTCTATGTGCTCCATCAAGATACCTATAACAAGAATCAAAGTGACCACCATCCCAAACATAAATGCTCTCATCCTCCATCATGCCAATGCACAAAGATAAGAAGACATCCAATAGAGAAACCACTCAATCTGTCACAACGAAGCATAAGTCATGCTTAACTGATATCCCAAACACATACACTCAATCCAAAAGTATCAATATGCACCAGTAGCTGTCAAGATACACAAACCCAAAAGTTGAAATAACACCCACAACAAGTGTTAATACATCCAACTGTCCATACCTCCAAGGCATACAAAACATAGTAAACTCATGCCATAAACATATACACCCATAAACTGCAATCATAAACTCCATGTGCAAAACCTGTCCAAGAATGACATACACATCCAAGAGCTCCCACTGCATGGGTAATGCAAATCTAAAAAAGATCAAGGCATACCAAATCTACCAATAACATCATATAGAAAGTGTAAACTACATCATGTAGTAACAAGGGATCATCCACAATGATATGCAAAACCTATATATCAATCACCTGTAAGAAAAATCTCCTACATACACCTCTAAAAGCCAACTGTGTCAAGTATGATCTCCTCCACAACACCCCAAAAGAAAAGCCATAACAACACCCAACCGTTCAATCTCCAAGATCAAACATAACATATGTATCATGTAATCAACATGGATGTAAGCTTCTCAAGCCAAACAAGATCAAACTAAATCCATTCCCAATGAAGGAAATAAGCCCAATGCATCTCCTAAACTCAACATCAATGAGTGTAATCACAATGCATAAGGAGATAAACATGCCAACACTCCTCAAAAGAACCCTCCAAAACCATATATCCATAGCTCAAGATTCTTATGCATGAGAAGATAAAGCATAAAACACAAAGTATCTGAAAGTAACAATGGGCAATACCTCTCAAGTGAAACTGCCAAGTAAACCAAGAGTGGGGAATGAGAATGCTCCTCCAAGAAATCCAAGTCATCATGACTCATCTTAAAACATTCTCCTCATAGGTCCATGTTGAACTCACGTCCAACCAAGGTGTAGGCTCCTCGGACTCCCTGCTAAAATCTCATCAAGAGTAACCATCTCAACACATGTCTCTAATCATAAGAGAACTCATGCCTCACCTATGTCTCCAAGTATCCATGAGTACCTGTAACCAACCAATCCATGCCAAACTCCAAATGCAACATAGCACCATTATGAAGTAATCAAGTAAATGTTGATGTACTCAATACCAAGAGAACCACACAATATCAATGTCATATATCCAATCGCGAATCAAGAACATAACCATGACATCATGATCTAACCATCTCCTTATAGGAGATCACATGCACCATAACATATATATACATCCTGGTCTCAAGAGAGCATGTAATATTTCAAACTCTAAATGCATATCAAGAGTAAACCATGACATCCATAACAAATATACTCTAAACCAAGAAACCATATCTCCAATCACATGGAGATAACCTTACCAAATGATGCATCCATGTCACTGCCAACAACTCCCACTGAACAGTGATACCGAGTCACACATGGCATCATGACAACCATCCTCTCCATGAAGATCATCCAAGTCGACACACACAACTGAAATGTCAGTAACATAAAAATAGAACCATAATCTCCAAGCCAAGAAGGTACCTACAACCACCAAACCATCATAAACATATCCATCACTGCCAAAACCATCACTGTCAAAAGCTCCCACTGAAAAGTATAATCAAGCTATCCATGACATCATGATAACAATATCCTCATGAAGATCAAACAAAGGCCCTCACACAATCAAAGAACTCAAATATAACAAGAGCTCCCAAAAGGAAAAGTAAAACCATGATCCTCATACCACGAAGATACACTGCCACAACCATAATCTGGAACCAATCCAACACCACCAACAATGCACCTACATAAAACCATCATGACATGCCAAAGTCCCTAAAACACAAGAAACATCCATGACACCATGATCACCACCAAATGTAACAACTCAACCCAACCGTGTCCACATATTTGTATAACCATAGTCAACTACATATATCTCATATCATGATTGTACCTAGTAATACCATCTCATATCCTTAACATGACAACAAAACCAGCAAACCAAGTGACTAAATCAAGCCACCAAAACTGAACATGTATTAACATTGAAATATCAATGGGCAAAGACAACCCATGTCCAAGTCATAAATGCAACATATAAGTATAGACCGCCTACAATATTGCACAACTTGTAAATATATCAATGAAGCATATAAATCCAACCATATACTGATAACCATGTCAAAAATAGAATAATCTGAAATACACAACTGAGCATACAATGAATCCAACATCAAATCTCCAAGATCTAATCATCCATAAACTCACAGTATCACCATAGTCAAAGACACCCATATACAACTCAGATAAATAAAATAGAAAATAAACCATGCCAAAATATCTCCAAACTTGATCCACTGTATAGTTCTCTGAACAAGCTTTCCGTTGACTATTTGAAGTCTAAAATCTGACTTCGTATGCACCCGATATCACCTCTCAAAGCTCAAAACAAACATCTGACTTTGAACAGAAAAACACTGTCAAAACTATGGAATATGGAAAAACATCTATCACCACAGTGTAGATCTCTGAATCAGCTTTCCAACGAATCCAAGAAGTCAGAAAACGGACAATCTGAACAAAAGTTATGCCCCTTCGAAACAAAAACATAGTTTGCACGTAAAGCAAAAAAATTTAGCCACCCCTGGTGGCTGGGCGGCGGCCCCACTTGGGCGGCGCCACTCCTTGGGTGGCGGACCCGAAATCAAATTTCAAAATAATTATATTTTATCTTTTTTTAAAAAAAATTTTGGGCCCCTTAATTAACATGCATGGTGGAATTTTCATTTTAATAAATGAAATTTTAAATAAAAAATTTTAAAACCTTTTAAAAGGTTTATAGCCGACGGTTTAAAGCCGGGCAGGTACTGACCGGTACCCACTGTCGGCGGCTGGCAGTGACGTACTGTCACTGTCGGTACCGCCGACAGTGGCAGTACCGTCGGACTGCCAGGCGGTACGGGAAGGGGGTCCGAACCCCTCCCAATTTATGTATATTTTTTTTTTCAAGTTTTTTCAAATCAATTTTTTTTTTTTTTTCTAATTTTTTTTTTAATTTTGCAGGTACGAATTTTAATGGCGACAGACAAAATATATATATATTTTTTATTGACGTCCGTACGATCTGAGCATGGGCAAAATAATTTTGCAATTTTTCACAGTAACAAAAATAGGTCAAATTATATATCAATTTTCGTCTCTCAACCAACCCGGATCCAACCGTGAAGTCTATTTTGGGCCAGAGGATCATCTGTGAAAGCTCACCTCCAAAACCCCCACTTGAATACAAAACCAAGAAACCTATTTCACCCAAAATTTCTCACATCCCAGATCCACAAACAACCCATTTAATGAGCAAACCCAAAACCCTCAGATTTGCAATAAACAACCTGCAACACCTTCATATCCTGCCATGTCTTTGATTCTCACATGCAATGCATAAATTCAAACTTAAACAAATATTTTTCTCAACCAAGGGTTATACAACCACAACCAAAGCTCTGATACCACTTGTTGGAAACTTGCAACCAATTAAAGACAATTTCCACATAACCCATAAAGAAATCTATGCATTTAAGTATTCAGAATCCACATGCAAGAGAATAGACAACATAACCATGAAAATATGACACAAGATATACCCTGGGAAAACCCTCAAGAGGGAAAAAACCCAGCCTCCAAAAGCATCCATCTCTCATGTATTATTCAACAAAAAGATTACAATACATCTTCTGAGTCTCCATGAACACCATTGAAGCAACAAGCTCTCTCCAAGCAATCCATGCGAACAAGCATGCAACCACACATCTTGTGCCATGCTTCAAACCCTCACAAATGCTAACCAGAGCTAATCATGCAAAATTGCATCATCTACAATAACTACCTTTGTGGTTGCTTTTATAGAAGCAAGCTCCCACAAAACCACTAAGTGGTATTGCACAAAATTATGTGACAATAACTATGAGATTACAAACCATTTCCCTTTATTTAATATTGGATTCTTTATTTATTATTTCCCCAATATTAAATAATTACATTTTATCAATTTAACTTATGTGCCAATGTTACATGCAACATTAAGTGGCCCCAAGAATAATTACATTAAATACATAATGCAAGGTGTACAACACACCTTTTCCCAACAATTTTAACTATTTTCCAATTAGATAGCAAATATTTGAATCAATAAACAAAAAAACTATCTCCTTGTATGTATAAAATGTATAATCTATACTATTGAATAATTATATAAAATGTGGTAAATACAAGACATGAAATGTATAATCTATAAAATTGGAACAAGATATTTAAAAAGTGACATTGAACAAACATATATAATGTACATATCAAGATGTTTATTACAACTATATAATATGATGAAACATATATGTGCATGTAGATACAATTAAAACTTATCAACTTTTAGGTGAAGACTTACATAGTCTCTTGATAAAATAATTTTTTCAGTTCAACAATCACTTCGTAGATCGACTTGATAAGAACCTACAAAAATAATTAATGTAAGTAACTACAATTTTTATGAGTCATTTAAGAAAAAAATTCATGCGAGAAAGTAATAGTATATAGTAAATTTCATACAAATTCAAAAGATGTTTGTCCATATGATGGATTAAGGGGACCTAAGAGGATATATAGGTTAAGGGGGGTCTTAAGAGAATGGCTTAAGGGAGTTAAGAGGATGCATCTCATGAACCCTAGGATATGGCTTAACAGGTCCTAAGAGGATGGCTTAAGGGGAATTATGAGAGTCCTTTAATAGGATGGCTTAAGGGGATGTAAGAGGGTGGATTAAGGGAAGTTGATAAAATGACTCAAAGGGATGTAAGAGAGTGGATTAAGGGGATGTAAGAGGGTGGATTAAGGGGAGTTGATAGAATGGATTAAAGGGATGTAAGATAGTGGATTAAGGGGATGCATGTCATGAACCTTACAATATGGAGATTAATAGGCCCTAAGAGGATGGATTAAGGGGAATTATGAGAGTCCTTTAAGAGGATGGCTTAAGGAGATGTAAGAGGGTGGATTAAGGGGAGTTGATAAAATGACTCAAAGGGATGTAAGAGAGTGGATTAAGGGGATGTAAGAGGGTGGATTAAGGGGAGTTGATAGAATGGATTAAAGGGATGTAAGATAGTGGATTAAGGGGATGCATTTCATGAACCTTACAATATGATTAACAGGCCCTAAGAGGATGGCTTAAGGGGAATTATGAGAGTGCAAGATTATGGATGGAGGATATGACTTAAGGGTGCTTTAAGAGGATGTCTTAAGGGGGTGAAAGAGGGTGGATTAAGGGGAGTTGATAGAATGAATTGAAGGGATGCAAGAGGGTGGATTAAGGGGAGTTGAGCTAATGAATTTATAGTATCAATTAAATGTATCTAGAACTATATATAGTTACCTATCTCTACATTTGAATTCCATTGTAATATATGTGCATCTCCTCTCTTTTTTGTAAAGCATCTAATTTTGGGAGACCTAAAACAAAAAATGATATAAAAATTTAATTAGGAAATGATTAAATACACACACACACACATATATATATCAATTAACTATATAAACAACTAGATATACTTACCAATATTTATTTACTCTATTGTACCATCTGCACCCTCACTCTTTTTTAATGCATCTATGATTGTCTCATGATCATCCATTGAAATTGCCCATAAAAATTTATTAGCAGGCCTCCCTTGATATCTAACTAGTTTTATATTGGTTTCCAAAATCAAATGTGAATAATGTATAATCTTCTTGTGTCTTTCATAATCTTCAAATGCAGGCAAGCCATTCTTTCTCATCAAATATTTTCGAAGCCAAGTGCCAACAACAACCACTAAACCAGTTGGATACTCAAAGTTGTCATCATCCACTCTAGGATGTTCCAACTTATGTTTTCTCTCAACACATCTAGCCAAATAGTAATCTGTCTCCTCTTCATTCCCCTCGGGTGCAACAACAGCATACACATGTCCTGCAAAAATAAATACAAAATTCAATAAAAAGTGACTTATATTTAATTCACATATAAACATTCATACATACAAAATTCAACTAAATAAATAATGTACCTTCTTGTACAAGCTCTGAAACATGATCATAAACATCTGATGTGAACATTTGATTATCTTCAATTATTGTTCCATGTTGAACATTTGTCGATGTAGTCGTTAAGGCTCTTTGTTGCCATTGTTCAACCCATTCTATATTTTCACATGCCTCCCAATCACCTACAATACACAATTGACAAAAACATGCCAACTCCCTTGTCCATATTGTCCATGTGTTCACATTTGAACTCTTAAACCAATGCCATTTTGTAGATCCATTAATTGTTTCACAATCTTGTCAAGAAAAAATATCATTTTCTTCAACTAACCAAAAGAAGCGTTGAATTATTGAGCTCTCACTTGTTCTTGTAGATAATTTGGTATTGCACCAATCTACAATTGCACATGCATCTCTAAATTTCACAGCATCCTCAAATTTTAGTTGCTCTCTAGCAAGAGCTCTTTTCACACATGCGCTTGCTCCATCATGTTCTCCCTTACCATGACCAGCTTCAAAAAAACTCCATATGTGTTGGATATTATTTTCCTTATGAACTCTACATAACCAATAAAACATTCTAGCATTTTTGAATTGACCCATGCAATTATCTGACATTATGAGATGTTCTAGCATTTGAATTCCTCTCTCTTTTAAATTTTTATAAAATATATCAAAACAATATTGTACAAACTCAGATGAATGTAATCAATTATCACTTACATAAAAATGGTACTCTCTCAAAAAATTTCTATTACCTTTTGTACTATCTTCTGCATGGCTATAAACAATGTGAACAAATATAGCTACTTGCATTGAATTTCTTCTTGTGGAGCAAGAGAATAATTTTCAGCAAAATCAACAACTAACAATATACTTCCAATTGGGAAAGTGTTTTTACATAAACGAAATTGATTATCAAGCCAATGAGCATTATGAGAGTGTTGAACATATTTAGGTACAAACTTATCTTTAAATTCATTAATAAAAGTATGCACACTAACTTTTTCCACAATTAGCTCAACACATTTTCCAGTTTTTCCATCTTTTAAAGAATACTCAACATTTTTAAAAAAGTTTACATCCACTAATTGTTGTCCAAATTCATCTAAACTAATTTCATGCATACATTCTCCTAATAATGAAAAGTTACCACATCTATTGCATTCTCCAGAAATGCATGCTTTTAAAAAAAATGAGTTCCATTTAAAGAGGGATCACAAAACAAACCTGCTATAAAATCTTTGATTCTTTTAGGTGGCATTTAATGCCACAAATGCCCTGCATAATTTGGTTAGCATGCAAAGTGCATCGTATATATTGAAATATATCATAATAATAATGAAATTGTACATGATTCTTACAACAACAAGATATTTGTTGCTTATTAATTCTAACATACCAAGGTTTACACTTTTCAAATAATCTTTGACTTATGTTAATATTCAATGGTAAGATTGAAGTATCTAAATTTTTTTTATATAATTTAGTTTGAGTCATATATTAGAGATTCTTTGGATGAGGTTCACAAATTTTGGAACCCACCCTTAATTTTAAGACATCTCTAATGTTAGGTGATACTCTTGTATTATCATGCCAAAATTTATTGATTAAATATTTAATTTTATTAGTTAATTTCATGTCTGATCTTGGGAGTCTGCCACTAAAAATCCAACAATGATTAATAGGATCCTTTTCAATACTTTCTCTTCTTTTAGCAGCTCTTATCAAAGTTCTAGGATCTACTTTTACACATTTACTAATCTTAATTAACATTCTTTTATTTGAAGTTGTTTTATCAACTAGAGCAGTTGTTATTGCATGACGAGCCGCATTCTTATCTTTTGATCAGATTTTCTTACCAATAACATCAATAGCATTAGCAACACTATATATGACTTGTTCTACTGAATCATCTTTCTTTTTTGATTTTACAAAAACACCTAATTTTTTCATCACTTTTCTCATTTTCAACACATTCTCATCAATTGCACCATGAATTGACATTGGAATCCTAATTTCTTTCTATAAAAAAATATTTTTATATATTTTATTTCCATAATTTCTAATTTGTCTTGAAGAAACTTTACCATGAAGGTTATCTAGCACATCTGTTTCAATTGTAAAAAAAAATATTTTCACCTTCATCCATAGAAGGAGTTTCATTTTCATTCACACAAGGGGTTTCATTTTCATTTTCAAATGTAAAAAGGATTTCATTATCATTTTCATCAATATGAGGTATTTCATTCTCATTTTCATCAATATTAGGGATTTCATTCTCATTTGCATTCTCATACAATATAATTTCGTCATTTTTTTGTTTCTGCATTGTTTCAACCCTAATATTATTGATCTCATCAATGGTGTATCTAACTTCATCTAAACAAACAATATCAATATTATCAAAACTTGGGTTTGAACACATAACCAACTAGATTGTTTGAATAGGTGCATTTTCCATATCATTGAAAGGTGGATTTAAAGACATACCCGAAGTTGTTTGCATATCATTCAAAGTTGAGGTTGAAGGCATAATTGGGTTTGTCTTTGTAATTGCATTTTCTTCTATATTCACCATCTCCACATTTGCATCATTTACATTCATTTCATCATTCATGGCTTCCTCTTGAACATTCTTGGAACTAGATACTTCCAAATCTTTCATTTGACAAATTATTTCTCTCCATTCCCTTTGTCTTTTTGCCTCCTTATCTTTATTTGCTTGAATTTCTTCAAGTATCGTTAACTTTCTACATATTTTTTTTTTCCTTTTCTTATCACCCATGGTTACCAAACCATTTTTGATGAAAAAAAAACTAATTCAAAAAACCTATATGCAAATTCCCTCCTCCTTCAAATATTCAAATTAAACTATGTACTATGAAGATCATTTTTTCTATAAACTCTAAAATACAAAAACATCATGAGTACATCCAAAAATTCTCTTTTTCAAAATATTATTCTAAAATGTTCTTCTAATTGATTCTACTTTAGAAAATTCAACCTACACTGTCTCTTCCAATAATTTGAATAGAATATGCCCTACACAAGACAAATTTGCAATAAAAAATGAAGAAAATGACATTTTCAGACCGTACTATAGAAAAAGAATGTTGCAGGAAAATAGTGTTTTACCAGTATATTTAAAATTAGAAAAAAATGGCTATATTAGAAACTCATACGCATTATGTTCAAGGAACACATATGCGTTTCATAATGCATACGCGTTATCTTTACCCAACGGGTAAATATTTAACATGTATGCATTATGAAACGCGTACGCGTTTTATTTAAATAATGCATACGTGTTTTTGTAATGCATACACATTATTTAAAAGTTGAATTCCCACACCACATCCAGCCCTGGTTTTAGGCTTTGGAAAGGCTTGGCAATCCGAGCCTTTGCCTTTGACCTGCAACTAAAAAACTAAAGCAGATTAAAGAAAAATGTCCAAATCTGATAACATGTTTGATGTACTTCTTTTTTGAATCAATCTATAAAATTAAAACCCATTAGAGAACACGATGTCTACTTTCCAAATATATATTTTTTATTAATATTGGATTATGTTTGTTGTTTTTTAATTAATTTCTAAGCAAACTAATCTTTAAACTTGAAATATCAGACTAGCTTTTTTTTAATAACTTTTTTTTGGTTAAGTTTTTTGTAAAATAAATTATATGAGATCAAACTTCAGACAATTATCTACACAATGAAAAAAAAAAAAGAGTCAAAAAATGTTTAGTTTAGGTCCAATTATGCTATCCATACACAATTATTTTTAAAAACAGCAATTAAGGCCAATATAAATTTAATAAAAAATAAATATTCAACCAAAAATTACAAAAAAAATTCCAGACCAAACTTCATGTTGTTAGGTCTCTTTTCCCAAAATTAATTAGTAAAATAATTTTATTTGGGTCAAAAAGTGTTGTCCATACACGTGCTTGGTATTGTAAAAAAATGACTTTTAAAAGGTGGTTTTTATAGATCCTTATCAAAATTTAATTTCTATAATCTGGGTATTTGAATAATTTATATATTTGGAAAGTAAATTCAAAATAATAAATTTCATATTACTGATTTTTTTTAAGATTCATTGTGTAAGTGCCTCAAATTTTCAATCCAAGTGTGACAAATTCTGAAAAACAGCAAAAACATTTCCACTTTTTGAGCTTTT
This sequence comes from Sequoia sempervirens, assembly GCA_007258455.2. Classification (NCBI taxonomy): domain Eukaryota; kingdom Viridiplantae; phylum Streptophyta; class Pinopsida; order Cupressales; family Cupressaceae; genus Sequoia; species Sequoia sempervirens. The sequence goes on from VDFB02379344.1 coordinate 85,240, forward strand.
TGTGTACCCAACTTCTTGCATCAGTCCTAGGGCTTGATAAAGAATTGATTACAAGGGTCTTTTGATGGATATTTAAGCATAAGAATGATCATTAAAGATTGTTTGAAGTGTTTTTTATGATAAAATGAAATTGGGAATAGTAAAACCAATAAGCCCTAGTTGGAGCAAGTCCTATTAGGCCTAATAGATATGTTGTTAGACTAGTTTTGAGCATCATTTCTCAAAGTAACTTGTGTTATTCTTTTGATATGTTTTAAAGCCCTTAAATGGGTGTCCAAAATGTCCATCACAGTTTGGAGTTTGTGTGTGGTTTAAAAGATATGTTTGAAAGTCCTTAATGGCATGGCTACTAGGAGTTTGATCAATCAATGAAGGAATGGGTGAAAGATGAAAGGGTAGACCTTAATGGTTGGTAGTTTTGATTAAGTTAAGATCATTAAGGAGTGTGAAGGCATTGTGAAGCTTGGTTTGGGTCAGAAATATGGAAAACTCGATCTTGGGCCATTATTTTATGGAGATTTCTTGTGAAGGTAGGTGAGTTTGTAGGATTGAAAACCCTTAGTGGTTGAGATTTGATTTCAATGAGGTTGTTCCCTTTCTTTGCATTGCATCACTCCCACACATTAAATAATAATACAATGTTACAATACAACATAAAGTGGTCCCCAAATAATTACCTAGTGCAATTAACCACACCGCCTAGGTGCATCACAACTAAATAATTATTTAATTACATTATAATAAATTATTTTATGCAATGGTGTACAACACCATATCTCAAAAAAATGTTGCAAAAATTGTCAGTTACATTCAATGAAAAGTTGTAGGAAAGCATAATTTTCATTTTGTGCATTATGGAGTTGAATAGATAGTTCCAACATATCCAAGTGGGAAGGTGAATGATAAGAAAGGTCCTTTTTTGCATCCTAGTTGTCTCGATCATTTTGAGCTACATTATTTTGATGCAATCTCTTAAGAGCCCTAAGTGAAAAAAATTATTGAATTACGATGTCTTGTTTCTAGAAATCTTCCATCTAAACCTACTAGGTCACATAAGTTCCATCTACAATAACATCTCATTTTTCAAAATCTTCAATCCATTTGGTCGTGGCAACAATTTTTCAAATGTTGCAAAAAGAATCAAGTGTGTTCAATAAAAAGTTGCAAGGAAGCATAATTTTCATTACATGTGTTATGGGGCTAAACAAACAGTACCAACACATTTGAATGGGCAAGTGAACACTAGGAAAGATCATATTTTGCACCCCAACTATCTTGATTATTTTGGGCTACACTATTTTGGTCCAATCTCTTAAGAGCCCTACTTGTGCAAAAAACTATTAAAATATGACAAGTTGTTTCTTAGAATCTGTAGCACCTAAACAAAATTTTAAACCTAATAGTATCCTTAGGGTCCCTCCATAATAAAATCTCTTAGTTTTTAAAATATCCAAGTTGTTTGACCATAGCGACAATGTTTCAAAAGTTGCAAGAAAGAATTTTTTTTTTGTGTGTGGCATGGGGCCAGAAAATGTGTCAACACATCTGGGTGTGCAATTGAATGCTAGGAAAGGTCATGTTTTTCACCTTGTTTGTCCCGATCATTCTGGGCTACACTATTGTGACAATCTCTTAACAGCCCTAAGTGTGAAAAACTGTCAAACTATTATGAGTTGTTTCTTGAAATTCATGGCACCTACAAATATTCCTTCTAAACCCACAAGTGCATGTAGGGTCCCTCCACAATAAAATCTCTCAATTTTTTAAATCTCCAAATCATTTGACCATGGAGACAATTTTGCAAAAGTTGCAAAAAGTGTCAATTGCTTTCAACGAAAAGTTGCAGGAAAACATATTTTTGTTTTGTGCATCTTGTGGTTAAATAGGAAGCAACATGTAAACATTCACAGTTGAATGCTAGGAAAGGTCCTTCTTTGCACCCCATTTGTCTCAATTGATCACTCCAAGATACACTATTGTAATGCAATCTCTTAAGAGACCTATGTGCAAAAATTTATCAAACCATGATGAGTTATTTCTCAAAATATGTGGTACCTAAACACATTTTGTTTGAACCTATAGGTGCACATAGGGTCCCTCCACAATAATCTCTCATTTTTTTAAATATCCAAGTCATTTGACCATGGCAAAAATGTTTCACAAGTTACAAAAAGTATCAATTGTATTTAATAGTAAAAATTTGTTGAGATGTATATTTTGTATTCTTCATCTCGTGGGGCTAAATTGACTATGTGAACATGTCCAGGTTGGTAATTGAACACTAGGGGAGGCCTTTTTTTGTAACCCAACAGTCATGATCATTTTGGGATACACTATTATGACTAACCCAGTGTGACAATGGACTTTTATGTGGATTAGGGAAACCATAAAATCTTGAAATTATCAAATGTATGGGTACCCAAATAGGAAAAATCAAAAAGGAAGACCTAGATATAACTTTATGGGTTTCCAAATAGGAAAAATAAAAATGAATGACTAATTACAATGCTTGCATTAGTTACATAGAAAAATGAGCCCAATTTTATATGGATTAAAGGTGAAGCTAGTCAATGCATGAAGTAGGGGTGTTGAATAAATCTAATTTACCATGATAGGTGGAACCTAAGTTCTATTGTTGAACTAGCATATTAGGTGGTAGTTAACTAAAAAAATTCTAGCATGATAGGTGGAAGATAAATAAAACAAAATTAAGATAATAGATAGGATATAAATTAAACTAAACTAGTTGTGTGTCAATCAATTGCACAAGACATAGGCATATGTTTGAACATGACACAACTACCTAAGTGTGCTTAAGAAAATAGAGTGGTTAAATAAATATAAATAAGAATAATACCACCCCAGTGAAATGGCATGAACACCTAGCCTAGTGTGAACACTCTAGCATTCTTAGATGCTCATTATTCATATTCTATCATGGTGTATCACCCGGAGTGATGTCTTCTCATTCTTCATTTCCTTGTATTTCTAGTGGTCATGTCTGATGACTTATCCATGGGCATAGTGATACTAATTTTACCTTATGTTCCTCCCTCCTTTCTTGATGTTTACAATGTCTTCAATGTTTAGCCTAAGTCAAATTTATTTCCCATGTCACACAACCTATAATATTTTTTTTTCTTGTGACTTTATTTTCTTTCTTCTTATGTTACATGACATACTCAATTGACTTAATCTTAACCCATGTTGTAATTGATGTGATACCTAATTTACAATATTATCATTAAATTGGGCATACTTATGACAGATAAGCCAAGGGAAAAAATTTATATCATACTTATAAGACGTCCCCACTTCTTGATTCCATTTTTAATTTGATTTGATCTAGAATAAAAAAAAAAGTGACCAACCAAGACCTAAACTACAATAAAACTCAGATAATAAAATAATTGGGAATTTATTCAATTACTCAAATCAAAGGATCTCCATTTTACTTGTGTAATTATTTAATTATTTAATTAATCATTTGTATAAAATATGGATAACATTCCTAAAACTGATTTGTATTAACTAAGAATCTAGATATAGGCACACAGTGAACTATATGTTGATCAAAGTACAACATATGTACAAGAAAGTAATATAGGTGTATACTTTCACATATTTGTAGTAAAAAATATATCTACAAAAATTACATATAGGAATACAACAAAGGACCCTAATGTAGTCACTTCCCTCTAAAGGGAGGAAAGAAATCATGAGCCACCTTTTACTTTCAAGTGGATGGAGATGTATGTGATGATGGTAACTTTCAAACCCCCCTTTAACTCGACCTCCTCTTCAAACATTCCTACACCTCTACCTAATACAATAAAAATTATACACATTAATATATAAAAAATTAAACTATACAATGACATATAACATAATAATCACTTACCACATATAGTTCATAATCACTTTGAATCACTTTTTTCCACTCTTTGTTCATAATAGGTCCATGTTCATGATCTAGAGTTGTGAAGCCCTATCACAAGAATCAAGATACAGAGTAAACTACAAATGAATATCATTCAAATTTTCAAAGTAGACATATAAAACAACAAATATAACCTAAGATTTACTAATCTAGCTCATATCTCTATCAAGGGAATCAAAGATGATATTTTTGCATCAAAACCATGCTCCATTATTGTACGAATAGCGGGAGGAGTATCAACTGATGTCAACATCTGGAAAAAAAAAGAAGGAAAAAACATTAAGAAGTTATATGGAAACTATTTATAGCCCTGACAACATTAATGATCAATCGTGTAGGAGGTGGATAGTGTAATATCTAAGGGACATTTGATCATGTATAGTATTGAATGCAAGCATTTTGGCACAATAAGAATGAATAGGTAGGCGAGTTCAAACATTCAGAGAATTGGGTGGCATCTGAGCATAAATTTATATGGGTAAAGAAGTGAAGGTTTGATATAAAAGGTATGTAAGGAATTTGTGAAGTTGTATGTAGAACAACTAAGTTTATGTAATGGAGAAGGAAGGTGTTAGAGAGGACCATAGGAAAATGAAAGATAGAATTGATGATAGAGAAGAAGACCATCAAGTTGGAATGATAAAAAACAAGAAGAGTGAAAGGTAAAAGAAAAAGAATATAGAGGATTCATGAGTGTTTAGTGTGTGGATATTTTAGAGAGAGATAACTAAAGGGGGAAGCTATGAGTTAGATAGCAAATGAATATGAGTGTGCAAACGATGAGAGGTTGAGAAATCAATGGGATTGAGAAAGGGCACACATGATATGGTGAGCAAATGTTTTTATGATGAAGAGTAGACTTGGTCAACCTAGAATAGTAGTCCTTAAGGGTGTATTATGCCATAGGTTGTTAGTTTGTTGCAATGTGATCTATAGAAAAAAGGGGGACTCTAATTGGCTTCTACAATACTATGTGGTTCGTCAAACAATGTAAATATAGTGACTCCATTAAAAATTGGTATAAAGGAACCCATATCCACCATTGAAACTTTGTATCAGATTGAGCTATAAATTTAGGAGTGATCTAGCAAGAATGTCTTTGTATGCATATATTTGCTACCAAAAAGAAGAGAAATAGAAGTTTTAGTAGTGGTCCTTGTGGAGAAGTTCAAGGTAGTGTTGAAGGCCTTGAGAGAGACTAAAAATGTATATGCCTTAAATAATGGCCAAGGGAGAGGCCTTGGGAATGCATAAATTATCTCAATAATTTGGATGGAGATGAAGACTAAAGAATATAAGAGTATGGATAAGATTACCTTGAGAGGAAATAAGTGGGTAGAGGTATCATCTAAGAATCTAGTAGTTGGGTATGTGCAGGATCATCATAGAAAAAATAGGCCCTTAAGTGGCAAAAATTTTAGAAAAATCAGAGTTAGGCAACTTGGCATAAAAATTTGAATAAGCTATCTATATTATTTCAAAAATATGTAAGAATAGAAATTGTAGCAAATTGAATATAGTTTCTAAACTACTAGGATTTTTTTTTAAAACAAAAAAATATTTGGTGAAAATTTGAAATTTCAATGCAGTGGTACTTAAATTTCAAGGAAAAAATAAGTAGGTGTCTGTCTAACCACCCTAACCATAGCAAAATGATAATATTTTTTTATAATATTTTAGATATAAGTAGAGGAATCATGTCTTGATGTGATGCATTTTTTTTGTAATTTTTTTCCAATTAAATAATTAATTATGAATTTTTTATTACAACTTTTTAAAATATAAAACTCATATGTCTAACCACCTTAACTTGGTCAAAACTTCATGAAATTCATTTTTCTTTTTTAATCCTATAGTATGCAAAGCATAGAATGTGATACATGTTTTGGATTCAAAATATGATACCATTTGAAAGCTATAGATGTTTTTCAATTAGCCTATCAATTAGGACTTTATTCATAATTTGAATAGAAAATGAATAATAATTACTAATTAAATTCAACGTAAAGCATAATTTATATCGGTGGAAAGCTGAGAATCTCCTTTAAAAACCTTTTTCGTTTCATCAATTTTGGGTAAAAAAAATAGTCAACCACATACCCATCATATTGCCACTTTTTGGCCCATCATGATCCTACACATACCCAGTTGAAGAAATGGACGATGTGAAACCCATAAAACACATCATGGATAGTATATTAGAGGGGATAAGAGTACTTATGGTCATTGAAAAGGAGGAGGAAACCTATGGGTTATAAGAGGTTGAGAAGAGAACAATGGTGGAGTTGATAAATGAGGGAAAAAATAAAGGGCATGTTTCTTCTAGCACATTTGTGTTTGTAGATCTGCAACACAACAATGAGAGAGAAGGAGAAATCCTCATGATGGAGGATGAGCATATAAGGGAAACATGCTAAGAATAAGGCATGGAGAAGTAGGTATTTTCACTCAAGGTCAAAGAGATGTTCAAAAAGAAAGAGTGGATTAGTGAATCTATCAAGAAGTATGTGGAAGAGGTAGTAATAAAGAAGATACTATAGGTTTTTAGTGCAAACCAAGGAAGAATTCCACTCAAGGAGAAAGGTTAGTAAGGGTATGAGAGAATTCCCAAGGAGCAATAAATAGTTGTAACTTTAAGGTAGTAAAATTGAGTGCACCAAAGGAGCATATTGAGAATGCTACATTAAAAACGTTACAACTAGTTTTAATAAAGGATGGATATAGGCATGATGCTACATGTGGAGCTAGACTAGTTTTAGAGATGCTACTAGTTGGAGTAGGAAAGAACAATGAAGAGATGATATCAATGGATGTAGTGAAAGGGAATAACTAGGTAGTTGCACAAGATATGTTGAAAGTACATGCAACAAAAATGTTGTAGGTTTATACAACAATAGAGAGTGAGTAGGAAATTATAAGTGATACAACACAAGTGAGGGTAGTGAGCAACAAAGATCCTCTAGGCATAAAGGAAAACCAAGAGAAGATGCAAAACTATTAAATTAATAAAATCTACCTAACATTATTTTATAAACCATTAATGATTAAAATAAACAAGCTTACCTAAGTGAAAAATGGATGATGGCCTTCACTAGTAGGTATTAATGTTGAAGGACAAATATATTAACCTATTCATCATTCAATATGAGTTATAATATTACCATTCATATAAGCTTAGACTATTCATATGTACTATATTTATTATTATTTTACTAGTTACATACATGTGGACTCGACATTGAAATGTAATTAGCAAGTGGAGAGCCACCAAATGCAAGGTGAACACTTTGACCCTAAAATTTTATTATAATTAATCTAGTAATTTAGTTAAACTTACATTTTAAAATTAAATTTAATAAATTAAATTTGAAGTTGTTGAAATTTACTCAAGACTATCAATTCCATATGTTTCATTCAATAGATCATTTGTCATGACCACTTGATTTTCTATAGATGCATCTTGGCCATGTGCATCCTCATCATTCTCAAAGCCATAAACACAAAGAGACCTATAGTTTTGACATAAGTGAGGTGGATATTGAGGCCTGGAAGATTCTCTTGCATCACCTTGTGCTAGAGGACTACTATGTTGTATAAGGGTCTAAGTTAGCATGTTAATAGACTCTAATATCTCCACCTCAACACTCTTCTTCACAATGAAAGGGATAGTGACATGCTCAAAATATAGACTAGCTAGGGGTCTTAGAGTTTGATTTTGGGCACATTGCTCCCCCAATTTTTCTTGTGTGGAGCCCCCACCTCTACCCTAGAACTCCCACATGTATCAAAATAATTAGGGAGCTCATTGAGGATAAACTCACAAATAGAGTTTCCTAAAAAAATATTGTGGGACCTCATTGTTATTGCATGGAGGATGCTCAAAAATCATCCACCATCTATCCCAAAAATGATTCATTATCCCTTGGTGGTGACACCAATGGATAGGGAACCTATTGCAAGCACCATGTGTAAGGTGCATTAGTTTGTGGGTTAGTGAATAGAGCATACAAGTCGTATTTCACAAAAAAATGTTTAACTTTCCCATAAGATAGTTTTTTTGCATAAAATTATTTTAGTTCTTCCCTCTTGTTAGACCAGCTATTGATTTTCCCACTTACTGATATTATGTTGGAGATAATGGATTATAGTGATTCAGTGAGGGTGGACCTATGGGATTTTGTTGTTGCCAAATCTTGCAACCTTGCAATTATTGCCTCGATTTTTTTCTTTTTTTATATTTGATTTAATATGTTTTCTTAAGTTCTTTGGAGGATGTTGATGCATTGATGGAGGGGTTTTTTGTGATTGTTCTTCAGAAGGTTTTTTATGAGGAGGTGAATCGTGGTTTTGATCATTTGGTGGTGCATTCTCAACTCTTGAAAATTAAAAAAGTTCACCCAAAAACTAATTGAATCAATCTATTAATCCAAATTTTAAAATAAAAAAGTCTAAAAACACTTACCTCTTCAACCTTGACAACATTGTGGCAACATTTTGGCAATGAATTAGCAAAAAAATGGCAAAGAATAGGGTCTCCAAGAATGAGAGCACACTTAAGGATACTTGCAAGCCGCAAGTTTGTAGGGAGAGAGGGAATGAAATGAAGCTTTAATCACCTTTTTATGGTTTGTAGGGGGGCAAAAAGTGGGGTGACCACTTTTTGGTCCTCATCTTTGTGCACTTACCCTCCTTTAGAGATATTATAGAATTTACATCAATATTTACACAATCTTTGACACTTAACTTGTTGGACATCCAAGATGATGTTGTACTTGTAGCTACATCCTTATATCTTGTTGTAGGTTCAAGATGCCTAGTATAAATCTAACAATTCTTCATCTTTCAATGTGCCCTTCTTCCCCCTATGATCAAGATTGGGAGGTAGACTATATATTTTATTGCTACATAGATATGTACCTTCATTTCATTAGAATGTAATGTTTTCTTATTTATTTTGTTATCCTTGCTTATATGCTTGTTTGTGTTTTTTAGACCCTCCTGGAGGACCCATGTCACCCTTGAAGGTACATGGATATAGGGGTGAAATTTTTGGTATATTATTCTATTTGTATCCATATTCTTCTCTAAGTTGTATATTGACTTTCAATTTTTGGGACAATGCACAGTGTTGAGGCATTTAGGCCTCTTTCATGTTGACCCAAAATTTTATTTTATTTTCATGTCAACTTCCTCCTTTGTACTCATAGTTCCACTTATCTTGGGGAATGATGACAGTTCAAACCATTCCTCTATATGACATGATTAATGATTATTATTCTTACAATTTTATGTTAACTCCAAGCTAGCGGTTCGCGCGATGTGTTTGTGTTTTTGAGTTATGTTGTTTGTATGTGTGACATACCTATACTATATGCAATGTCATGCCATAAGCACAATGGCATGTGTTCCATTCTTACAACATCCTCAAGGACGTCTCTTATTGGAGACATCATCAAGGATGTCTCTTATTATCAAGGATTATCTTATTGGATACATCATTCCTTCCTCTTTTCTACCATAAAATAACTTGCACACTTTACATCATGAAATTATTTTAAGGGGGGCTCTAATTGCACACAATACATTTTCACGCCCCTTGAAGCATTTTCCTCCTTGGTGTCGGTCATTTTTTCATGCATCACATAAACGTCCCTACATTGCATGGGTATCAAGGTAGTGGCTTTGAAATTTCTACCCCAAGTTCTTTATTATAAGTCTTTTCATTTATGTAGTTAGAAAGTAATTTCATTTTCCTTGTTATCAATTTCTTTCACCAATATGTTTCTGAAGATTATTTCAATTTGGTTTCATTAGTATAATTTTTATATTAAATCCAAAATTTTAAAAAAGGGATTATCAACACAATCTAATAAATACATTAAATCAAACATTAGAATTTTTTTATTAACCCTAGTGTAATTGTTTGAAATCACTCTCAAAGAAAGCTAAACTTTATTTAGTAGCATCAAATTTCATCTTTTACGAATGCCTCTCATTCGTAGAAAAGGCCTCTCTTGAATGATGCTATCATCAACTCTATATCATGAGTGGAGATAGTTCATTTCCATCAAGTAACCAACCTCCTAAATTGGAGTAACCATTGGCATAAGTGGTGGGATAGTTGTCACCAAGCGGCAAAAGGCTTTTGTAATTGAAGCAAATAACTTGTTAACTCCATGATCTAATCCTTTGCATTAAAAAAATCTCTAACAAATATTATGAAATTACATATTTAATATTGTAATGTAGTTTTAAATGCCCATATTGTGTTGGAGTTTCGAATGTCATTGATTAAGTGAGATACTCTTGTAAATGTCACTAACTATTTAATTAGCCTCTAATTTGATGGCTAATCAGTGAATGGTTTCTTTTATAGAAGATGTTTTGCATCACTAAGGTTCTAAGCTTAGTGGTATTGTTAGTATCTATACCAAAATCAAAAGTTATCATTATTGTCTCTAAAACCACACCACCTCCCACCGACCTTAAAGACCTCGTATTCCCTTTTATAATTCTATCAAAATTAAACCATTTAGGAAAGACTAACTACAAATATACAAACACATTATCTGAGTTTTTAATTAAAATTTATTTTATTTTATTTTAATTATATTAATATGAAAAATTATTTCAATTTTATATTCAGTGGATGTTTAAATTGGGAAAAAGGAATGGAAATGATTAATGTTGAAATCTAAGTGGCGTCAGTAAGGTTCTGATAAAAGGATTTGAGTGGAAAGGCCCTGTTACGGAAGTTGGGTTGGGTTTTTCTCAGAGAATCACAAAGCATAATCAGATTACAAAAATTAAGAGGAAACAGTAGACAGAAATTGCTCCTGCAATATTATTTTTGACTGATACAACTAGCCATGTCACCCTAAAGGAAGTTTCTGGAGCAACTATGGCGGCGCCCACAAAGGAGCAAACCAGAATTTTTAAAAAGAATCCAAGCGGTGGAAAATAAAACGGCAGACATTTACAGGCAGTGAATATTAACATGTGGCGGTGCTGCAAAACAGGATGCGATCAAATGGATTTGGCCGTAAGATTTAAGCATTATCGTTATCAAATTGCACTGATTCTTCCATTGATGAGATGGATGCTCGTTCAACGGCTGCCGTTGGGAACTTCCTCTGTCGTTTGATAGACACAACATGAGATCTGTATGAATGAGCATCTTGAAGCCGCTTAAATATAGTGAGTCTATTACTTGTGCTTGCAATACAGAATTCTAGTATCTGCAATTGTTGCCTTACTCTGCTTTTGATGGCGAAGCCGCATATCGCCATTTTCCCCCTCGGCTTCATGGGGCATTTCCTTCCATTAGCTGAGTTTGCAAAGCGGCTATGTGTATTTCATGGCTTCTCCATCACCTTCATTCTCAGCAAATGGATGTGGAGATCTCAGCAACCCGCGCTGCTACAACAATTGGCCTCTTCCGCTCTCGACATCCGCTTTACAGAGATTCCTCACATCACTGTGGATGAAGATGAGAATATTGAGACATGCATATGGAAGTTCGTGCTGAAAGCAAAGCTTCACGTTGAAGACGTTCTGCAATTGTTGCAGTCGTCTTCGCCCATCTCTGCCTTTGTTACAGACTTCTGCTGTGCGGACCTGCTAGACGTTAGCGCCAAGCTGAACATTCCATCTTATTTACTTGTTCCAGCCTCCGCTTCTTTTCTTTGCTTCGTGTTTCATCTTCCAAAGCTTGTTTCGGAAATTGAGATTTCATTTAAAGACGCCGATTTTGAATTGGAGATACCGGGACTTCCGCTGATTCCCGCCAGGGATCTGCCCCCTGCCGTTCAGGACAGATCGAATTCTGCGTTTAAATTGTCTGTCCAGCTTGCGTCCCGCATGAAGAAAGCATCAGGAATTTTCATTAACACCTTTGCTGAACTGGAGGAGGAAGCCCTGAAAACACTTGGCGCGCCTGCGACGCCCTCCATCTATTCGATAGGCTCGTTGATGTTCACAGAATCTTATGTTCCCGACAAGTCCAGGTGCCTGAAATGGTTAGATGAACAGCCTCCCTTGTCCGTTCTGTTTGTGTCTTTCGGAAGCGAAGGCGTTCTGTCGAGGGAGCAAATTGCAGATCTGGCTATTGGATTGGAAGCCAGCGGCCACCGGTTCCTCTGGGTGCTACGCGGGTACAAATCAGGGGGTCCCTCTTCTCCAAAAAGGGACATTTCTCAACTTTTACCAGAGAGTTTTGAGAATCGAACCAGGGACCGCGGGCTGGTGCTTCTTAATTGGGCCCCTCAGATCCCCGTTCTTTCTCACCCCTCTACCGGAGGTTTCCTTTCTCATTGCGGGTGGAATTCAACGCTGGATAGCGTCTCGCATGGAGTTCCCATGATCGCTTGGCCTCTGTTCGCCGAACAGAGGATGAACAAGATCATACTAGTAAAGCAGTTTCAGGTAGCTATAGATATGAAGATGGAAAGCAACGGTTTTGTGAGGAGGGAAGAAGTGGAAAGAGCGGTGAGGGAATTGATGGAAGGAGAGGAGGGAAGAAAGGCCAGGAAGAAAATGAAAGAGTTCAAGGACAAGGCCAAGATAGCTATGATGGAAGAGGGAAGTACAATAAAGGCCACTGCCGATGCTGCCACAATTTTGTCACAGAGACCAAGCTTGACTCCCTAGTTTGTGCCGTCATGCTGCCCAAATTTGTGGTTACCCACGTCGTCTGTGTTTTTCCCATTTGGAAGTGTCATGGGCCTGAAATTTGTTACTTTGTTATGATATAAAAAAGACCGAAGTATGGAACAATGATTTGTTTCAAACTGTGTAGAATGGATAAACAAACAGCGTTCCCGCTTGACAATAAAATCGCTTTTTCATCTCCCTAAGTCGTAACCATGTTCTCCTTCGGTATGGTCGCTCATTGCCTTTAAAAAAGTGGTAAGTCACTTTTTCAAATCTATTCTTTAAAGTGTAAGGTTCCAACATCATAAGGGATGAGGTAAAGATCTTTGGGAATGGATTCCCTTCAGTCTTTGGCTCTTAATTGAAGAGGTTCAGCTAAAGAAGGTTCATGCTCCCGTATCGGATAGTTACAAATAATTTGTAGATGACCTCCAAAAACAATAATAATAATAAAATAAAATTATTCTCTAACAATATACAAATTTGAGTGGTACGAAAAAACTAATTAGTGCTTGCTAATTAAATGTTAATCTTTTGAAACCTTCAATTTTTTAGATTAAAAATTTAAATGGAAATAATAAAAGATTGTAATTGATTTTTTTGTTGAAAAAATAAAAAAAAATTTAAATATAAATAATTGACTCGAGTCATTTTTTAAATAGAAGGTTTGTATGATATTTTCAATTTTTTTTTTATTAAAAGACTTTATTTTGTAACATAACAATTTACAAAGTCATGTTTCTAATTTTTGAAATGGAAAACTCATTGAAAGTGGGTTCTCAAGACAATTGCTCTCTTTTGATGTTCTTGAATAAAAAGTATTTATCATTTATGTAGGGTGTCCACTTTCCATGTTCAAATTAGGCTAATTGGCTTCTCTTTCATGATCAAAAATTTGTGATATGTATACTTTACATATAGTCTTGACATCTCTTTAATAGAATTCGCATTTGGATTTTATCTTTATGGGGTGGGATTAGTTGTTTTCACATGATCTTATTGATCATCAGCGTATGATCCTCCCCCTTTGAAAATTTTTCTCTTTAGCATAGGAATTTCAAGTTTTCAAGAGTTTTGTTGTTCAAAGGCAAGAGCTAGATGAGAAGAGAATTACATAACCATTTAGTCTTTCCTAAGACCAAAGGCCTATGCATAATTTTGATGTTGTCAATTATCTGGTATATCAATATTGCTACACCATTGGCCACCATTAACACATGAACAAGGTGAACCCTTTCATCCACAAATAAAAGCCAAGAGATAGTGACCTTAGTTATGCCACATGGAAATATTTTTCTTTGCTAAAATTTTATCAATTTAACAACTAAAAATCATTGCACCATTGGCCATATTTTACATGCTATTGGAAAGACCCTCCACTCCACAAGTCCATATGATAAAGGCACATAGCGAGAGCACTTTGGAATCATTCAACATTTTTCAAGATCAATGGTTAGCACATTATTTTGATGTGGTCAATTAGACAACTTCGTATCAATGTGTCATTGGTTCATGAATTCACATAAGCAATATGGTGGCCCTCACCACTCACCCAATGCACATATGTAACCAAATGGTAGAATCAACACACGGTTTCTTTATGCATCTCTTAAATGTTTTTAGTTTGACAACTTTATAGCAATGTGTGACTTGTCAAAGTATTTCATGTTGGTGTTTCAATGTGTCCCTCTTTTTTTCCTCCATAAAGTTTATGAGAAAGTGAAAGGAGAGTGTGGCAATGTACTCAAAGACACATGGCAATATTTCACTCCTTCAAACTATTGAAAAACTAACACAATGTCATTGTGACATTGGTAGGAGAAATATAAAGGGGGGAACTATTTGGCAACCATCTACAACATCTAATCTTCTATGAGGTACTCACATCTAATAGCCCTCACATTCTACAAATAAAACATAATCTTATTAGAGGATTATAGTGCATTGTTGGTCCAATACTTAAAATCATTATTTAAAAAGGCACCACATTAAAAAAACTCAAAGATCAACTAAACAACATAAAAAAGGTTGTCATGCCAAACTTGCAACATCATGGTCTCCAATTTCCAAGTTGATTTTTACGAAGCTACTCGAATTTCAAACCTAATGAAGCATAATTATGTGAAGGTTATGCAAGAAAAAATAGTGAATACTCCTCTTTTCTAATGCGGTGGTCCTGCTTCCCTATTGGCTTGTATAGGTACTTATTTTGTATAAATAATATTTGTGTGCTTATTTTTTGGTAGAATGTATTACCTAGATGATGATGCCACAAGAGCTCTACATACTTATATTTTCTCAAAAAACTATTAATTATAGTAGCATTTATGTATTCAAACTTATTTTAAGTAGTTTACTGATCTATAAATATGCACTGCCAAATGATGGATATATTGAATAATCATCATTTATCCATCTTCCATGTTCTCATATGGTATCCTTTTATTTATTTTTTGATTACTTAAAATTATAGTTCATTTTGCTATTGTGCAATGTCATTTGTTAGTAAGTATTAAATCTTCTCTAATGGATAGTTCCATGTTCATTTAAATTAACTTTAAATTCCAACTTTTTCTTCATTTTCTCATGCAATCAATTTGAAATAGCTCATTGGAAATTTTACAAAGAGCCATATTTTTCAAAATCTTAGAGGTTGTTCTAAAAATTGTGCCTCACATTCACAAGCTTCACATAGTTGATGCAAGTTTGCATGTGAGTGTAATCCAGAACATCAAAAAAATTGGCATACTTGATGAAATTAGAGGAACTATCATAACCTAATCTTTATCTTGTTATATGATCAAAAGGCCCATAAATAGATCCCTTATAGTTTGCAACCCACATGTTCTAGCTTAGCCTCTAGTTTTTACTCCTAAAAGGAGAATTATTCAACTAATTATGTGCCACCTCCTCCTCCATGGAAACCCAACAAGAAGTCCCTATAAAAAAAATTAAATTGGAACAGTATCAATATATTAATTCCCCTAATTTCCCCTACTACTTGGAACCCTATCTCCACTAATGCTCATAAATCCCTCCTAAAGTTCATTGGAGAAGACTTTAAAACACTAGCTCAACATCTACAAGATGTTGTACATATGCATAATACATTTTGTCTTGATACAAAATATTGCTCTAAGGTTACATGCAACCTCATTCAAAGGCAAGACTTGAGACTAAAACTAGTCGCTAGCCCCAAAATCCATCAATTCATGGGATCAACTGGCTGACGAATCCTTTAATAGATTGAAAGAAAAGGGAGACAAGTCTTCTTTTTTTGTAGTAAATGAATATTAAAATTCACCTCAAGAAGCTGTGATTAAATTTAATACAAATTTTAATACAACCTAGGAAATAATATGGGTAAGTGCACCAAGAGTCAGTGATCCCACAATAATGGGTTACAATTTTTGGTCAAACTTGATATTAAAATCTAGATTTTTCACCAGATATTCACTTTCTTACACCTATAGCAGCTAAACCATTAAGAGTTTGAAGATGAATCAAACTAGTTATTTGTTAGATATTTTGTGTAGATTCTGATTATATTTTTGAAAAAAAAAATTAAGAAAAATTGTGAATCATTTTATGTAATTTTAATAGCTTATTTTTTCTACTAGTCAACATTTTTAAAAAGCGATGTTTACTTCGGACTGCATAAAAAATTTTATAGACAACATACAATTCTAATTTTTAAAATACAAAATTTTCACACCAATATCTAGTGCATGGATATTTTTTCATAACTTTTTGTTACATAATTTTTTTTTAATTAATTTTCCAAGTCAGAGTAATTATAATTTGGACAAAGGTGTACTTCGGCCCTCATAACTTTTTTTATATTCATTTGAATTAACTTATTCTTTTTTTGTTGGAATAAGGACATCAATACCTAGTGCACATGTATTTTTTAGAATTTTTTTCTGTATTTTTCTATTTTTTTGTATGTGTGAAACAAAGAACTTGATGTTCATTGAAAATCCTACATTCACAAGAAATAAAAAATAAATATAATAATCAAATTAAACATATTTAAAATTATACTTTTTGGGAAGCTTATAATAAGGGATACATTCTTACAAAACATAAATTTTAAATGAATTCATTTGATCACCCAAAAGGTAAATCAAAAGTGGTTTTTTATCAGCATTTTGATAGGCGTAGAGGAGACTCAATTATAGGTATGGTTTAAATCTAACAAGGTTCTAGCCAAGGAGGTTTGATCCAAGAAGGTTTGATCAATCCCTCTTTAATTAAAATCATTTAAATGGAACCTTTAATGTCTTAAATCATTGTATTTTCTAAAAATATGTAATTTCAGGCAAAAATCAGGATGTCCCAAAAAGTGTAACCCAATATTGTGGTAGTGATGACAAAAATGGCTCTTAAGATGCCACTTTCTTTTTAAATCAGCAAATTCTAATGTTCACATGAAAATAAAGATAGTTACACTCAAAATTTGAATATGCAACAAGAACAAGAGTTGTAGTGCTCTGAATCTACTTTCTAAGCTACTTATTTTTTTGAAAATAATGAAGATTAAGGGTTTCAAAAAGGGGGGTCACCAAAATCGATACTATTTTTCTAAAAACAAATTGCATAGTGTCTGTTGTGACCCCACATTTTTTGTTAACTTTTTTTTAGAATTTCAAAAGTTTGAATGGTGAGAAATTATCTAACACCATGTGGCTTATACCAGTTCTTTCAACTAATTTTTTAATGAATATATAATATTTTATGAATTTTCATAGTGGACACATCTTGAAAAGCTAAAATTTGAGTGTGCTCCCCTCTAAAAAAATTTAAAACTAATCGAAAAAAAATAAAAAATTATTACGTGTAGAATGGAGTCTAGTTTATAAAAATGTAATTTGTTCCAAAATTTTATGAACAAGTACAAATCTATACTAAATCTATACAAAAAAATGCAGGCCCTAATAAGAGAAGTTATGGATGAAAACTTTAACATAATAAGAATGTTTTAAAAATTATATATGGTTATATACAGAAGAGAGAGCTTAAGGTCATCATGGTTTTTTTATAAAATTTCATTGAAACATGTGCATACTTGATGGTTAGCACAGCCAAAAATGTGTGAAATTTTGTTACCCTTTTTAAAAAATCATGTCCTTGGCATGAAATGGTTGTCCAACCCTTTGGGTTGGTATTTCTCAATGCAACCAATTTGGCAAGCACCAAATTTGGCACTTGCCAAATGTTACATTACATTTGGCTAGAGCTAAATTGATTGCATTAACAAAAAAGCTAACTTTGCTTTATATTTGTCTCTCTCTACCCCACTTTGATAAGGATTAAATTTTACAATTTATGATCAATGATGGATAGTCAAGGTTTTACCTTTTACTCCCTATATGCCTCCTTCCCTCTTAACCAATACTTACCCTATTCTCTCTCATCCCTCTCTAGGTCTCTCCCACCCTCTCTACCTTGCCTTCCCTCCTTAACCCCATCTCTGGATCCTTGTCTCCCTACCTCTCTCTTATTTCATCTCCCTTTTTACTATTTCTCACCCATCTCTATCCTTTCTCTTGATTGCTACCTCTATCTCCCATCTCTTTCTTCTCTCTCTCATCTTCTCTTTCCTTCCCCTCTCTAGGTCATCACATGTTTATCTCCTCTTCCCTATGTCTCTCACTCCCTCCATGTGCACCTCACCATCCATCCCTTGTTACTCCTCTACTAATACTTCCCTTTCACTCTCCTCTTCTCTCTCTCCCCTCTCTAGGTTTCTCCCACTCTCTCTCTCCCTATCTCCATCTCTATGTTTCCTTCCCTCCTTACCCCCACTATCCTTGCATCCCTACCTATCTCTTCTTCTCTCTCCCTCTATTATTGTTTCTTTCCCATCTATCTCCTTTCTCTCGATCATACCTCTTCCTCCCACCCTCTTCTCCCCATCTCCACAACTCTCCAGGTATGTCCCTCTTTACCTCTTTTCCTATTCCTCCTTGTCTCATTACCCAACCCTCTCCCACCCTCTCCACCTTTTCTTCCCTCCTTACGGTTTAAGGGTTGAGGGTTGAGGGATTATGGTTTAAGGTATAGGGTTGAGGGATTAGAGTTGAGGGTTTAATGTATGAGGGTTGAGGGCTGAGGGTTGAGAGTTTAGGGTTGATGGATTAGGGTTGAGGGTTGAGAGTTTAGGGTTTAAGGTATAGGGTTAATGGTTTAATATATAGGGCAAAGGGTTTACAGTTGAGGGTTGAGGGTTGAGGGATTAGGGTTGAGGGTTTAATGTATAGGGTAGAGGGTTGTTATTTGAGGGTTGATGGTTGTGGATTGAGGGTTGAGGGATTAGTGGTTTAGTGGTTGATGGTTTAAGGGCTGAGGGTTGATATATTAGGGTTTAAGGTATAGGTTTGAGGGATTATGGTTGAGGGTTTAATGTATAGGGTTGAGGGTTGGGGGTTTAAGGATGTAAGGGTTTAGGGTTTAGGGTTTAAGGGTTGAGGTTTGAGGGTTGAGGATTTAAGGTTTGAGGGTTAAGGATTGAGGGTTTAGGGTTCAAGGGTTGAGGGTTAAGGGTTGAAGGATAGGGGTTAGGGTTGAGGGTTGAGGTATTAGGGTTTAAGGTATAGGGTTGAGGTTTGAGGGTTTAAAGGTTGAGGGATTAGGTTTTAAGGGTTGAGGATTTAAGGGTTGAGGGTTCAAGGATTAGGTTTTAATGGTTAAGGGTTGATGGTTGAGGGTTGAGGGATGCGGGTTGAGGGTTGAGGAACTAAGGTTGAGGAACTAGGGTTAAGGTTTGAGGGTTTAGGATTTAGGGATTAGGGTTGAGGGTTTAGGGTTTAGGGTTTATGGATTAGGGTTGAGGTTTGAGGGTTTAGGGTTTAAGGTATAGGGTTTATGGATTGGGGTTGAGGGTATAATTTATAGGTTAGAGGGCTTACAGTTAAGGGTTCAGGGTTGAGGGATTAGGGTTGAGGATTTAGGGTATAACCTGTTAAGGGATTGGGGTTGAGAGTTTAATGTATAGGCTAGAGGTTTTTTTGGATGTTGTGGTTGTGTTGCTGATATGTGGTTGTAATTTATGTCAACAATATTAGCATTAATGAATTAGAAGTTGTATATGTCGAGGATATTGAGAAAATTGTAATGAAATGAGTTGCAGGCTGTCAGTGGTGAAGTGAAGTTTAGTCTGTTAGTGAGTTCAGTGCATTGATGATCAAAGGTTGTGGACTAAATGGTTTCTTTCCGAGTATATCTAGTTTATCCATGTTGATTTTTAGAGATCCACTTGAATATTTGATCAAGTTATGAAGATTTGTATTCTAACAGTCTTTCTATTACTTCAGTTTGTGTTCCTAAATGAAGATGATGTGATTTCAATTGGTTCAATTGTTTTGGATGCTTCTTTAGTGATTCATGATGTTTGTGGATGTTTCTAGATTGTGCTCTATCGATGTTGCACATCTGCATTGATTGTTGTGCTCGTGATCCAAGATTTTCTCTTGTGTTCATGTTTTTCATGTTCTTGGTTGACAAGGTGTTTGTAGCATGTTGTGGATCTTCGAAGAATAATTTTTGAAGGTGGTTCATGTTCGAAGATGTTATTTTGGGTCTTCACTAAGTTGTTGCTGACCTTGGTCGATTCGCATTAATAATTGTTATTGTTTTGGGCCGACAATTTGTTATCATTTTATTATTTTCATTAAAGTTGACATGTAGCAGTTTAATTTCTTGTTGCAGATATATATAAGCGATTGTTTATTTCATTTGAAGTATGTCAAATGTGTCTATGCATGAATAGTGTTCTAAATCATTTGAAGGCAAAGCAGAGTGTGAAGAAGAGTGAAAAAGACTAAAGAAGAGTGAAGAAAAGTGAAGAAGTGTTCATGTGCTTAACCGGAACTATGATCAGGCATTAGCAGATGTTATTTTATCAGTTCAAATCCCTATGGATGTAATCTGAATCTTTCTATAAGATAGTGTGTCTTCCTTTTGGTAGTAAGCCTTGTTGTAATTGAGCAGTGTGCCTGAATTCATGTGCATTCCCCACTCATATTTATTTATACTTTTAATAGGGTATAATCTTGTGGAATGACCTCCACTGTGGTTTTTCCCCTAAGAGGGTTTCCACGTAAAAAATCTTGGTGTTATGTGTGTTTCTGATGTGTTGATGATCTATTCTTTCATGGTTAATAATCAGATCTAAGAATAAGCTTGATAAAGTTAATAAGTTTTAAATTTTTGGGACAACTGATTCACCCCCTCTCAATTGTATGCCCTTGTGTTGCCAAAAATTGGTATCAAAGTAAGTTCCTTGGAAGAAGTTTAATAGCTTGAGGTGATCTAGGATGGAGACATACAAGAAGGATTGTTTGAGATTTGATGGAACAAATTATTCCTCATGGAAGACTCAAATGGAGTGCCATCTGAGATGCATTGGTGAACCATATTGTAGCATTACAAGTAATAGGTATGTTATACCTCAGAATGGTCCTACTACTACTACTGAGATTAGAGATGTTGAGTACAATATCAGGGCTAAGGAAGCATTGTTGAGTGCTTTGATTGATACTGAGATGACTAATGTTATGGATCTAAAGACTACTTATGAGATCTAGAAAAATTTGGAAACTTTGTATGAAGGTGATGCTAATGTGAAGATTGCTAATTTGAGAGTCTGAAAGGGAAATATGAAATGTTGAGAATGGGTGATGATGAAAATATTACTACTTTCATGCAAAGAGCGAATGAACTTGTGTGTGGAATCAGATGTGCTAGTGGACAGTTGGAAGAATCAGAGACTGTTGCTAAAGTGCTTAGATATTTTCATGTTGCTTACAAAGTCAAAGCTGCAGCTATTGAAGAGCTCTGAACTTGACAAATGTTACTCGAGATATGTTGATTGGTAAGCTTATTGCTTTTGAGTTGAGTGAATATGGTGATTCCCTTCCTAAGATAGAATCTGCATTCAAGGCTACTACATCTAGAAGAGATAAACAGAGATATGATCTGGGAGAGAGTTATTCTAGAAAGACATTCAAGTATGAAGAAGAAATGGGACAGCTTGAAGAAGAAGAAAGAGAAATGGATGATATTGAAGCATTGATTGTGAAAAGAGAAGCCAGAGGACAAGGTAAATATAAAGGAAACTTTTCTATTAAATGTTTTTCCTGTAATAAGATAGGCCATTTTGCATCAAGGTGTCTAGAAAGAGTTTCTAAACCAAGACATAACAAGTCTAAATTTCAAAAGAAGTGTTATTATGTTGCTGATGAAGGAGTGACAGATGATGAATCTGGTAAAGGAAATGGAAGTGAGGATGAATGGGTATTTATTGCTATCAAGGAAAATAATCATGTGTCTACTAAATATGCTAGTTGTACAAATGTGGAGAAAGCCCTAGTTGCTCGAGTTGAAGAGAAAGATGAATTGGTAATTGATAGTGGATGCTCTCATCACATGACAAGAGATAAAAGTAAGTTTGTGAGCTTGGAAAAGTATGATGGTGGTGTTGTGATATTTGGTGATAACACAACTGGTGTGATTCGTGGCAGAGGATGCATTTCTCTTGATGATAAGAACAATACTGATGATGTCCTATATGTGGAAGGTCTGAAGCATAATCTTTTAATTGTTAGACAGATGGTTGATAAGGGTTACAATCTTTAGTTCAAGGATGGAACATGTAGAATATTGGGGTGTTCTGAAAATGTGATTGCATTGGATACAAAAACAAGAGACCTATAATATCTTTCATTTGAATGTTGCTAGTAAAATTTATTTGATTGCTCAAGTTGATGAAAGTTGGTTGTGGCATAGAAGAATGTGTCATGTTAATTTTGATAATATTGTCAAGATAAGTTCTACTAAGGCTGTGAGAGATCTTCCTAAGTTGGTGAAACCTACTAATGCTATATACAAGGAATGTCAATTGGGGAAACAAACTAGAATTTCATTTCAAAGAAAACAACATAATTCAAATGAATTGTTGGAGTTTGTGCATGCTGATTTGTGTGGTCCTTCTAGATTTAGAAGTTTACAAGGCTATAGGTATTTCATGTTGCTTATTGATGATTATTCAAGAATGATGTGGGCTACTTTATTAAGGGAGAAATTTGAATCTTTGGAGAAGTTAAAGATCTTTAAGGATATGGTTGAGACAGAGACTGGTCTGAAGATTAAATGTCTGAGATCAGATAGAGGTGGTGAATTCACTTCTGGTGAGTTTAATTCTTTTTGTGAAGTGCATGGAATAAAGAGACAATTATCTGCCCCATGGACCCCTCAGCAAAATGGAGTTGTGGAAAGGAAGAATAGGACAGTTTAGGATGCTACTAGAACTATGATGTTGGAATGAAATGTTCCTCATATCTACTGGAGAGAAGTTGTGAGTACTATCGTTTACATCCTCAACCAGTTACAAGTCAAAGGTGATACTGGTAAGACCCCTTTTGAGCTATGGATTGGTCATAAGCCTACTATTAAATATTTCAAAATCTTTGGGAGTAAATTCTATATCAAAAGAGATGAATATTTATGAAAGTTTGATGCTAGAAGTAATGAAGAAATCTTTTTGGGTTACTTTACTAAAAGAAAGGCCTACTAGTGCTACAATAAGAGATTGAAGAAAATGGTTGAAAGTTCAAATGTTAAGGTTGATGAAGACATAGCTAAACCATACAAAACCTGTTGATATGATTTTGATGATCAAAATGACAATACAAACAAAGGAAAGCAAGTTCAGACTTCAAATCAAGTTCAAATATTTCTGGTCAATCAAGAAGATCAAGAGGAAGGAGAAAATAGTGAAAGAGAAAAAGAGAGATCAAAAGAGCCTGAAATTCAAGAACGTCCTAAAAATTTGAGGTATGTAAGATTAAATCATTCAAAAGATTAGATTATTGGTGATAAGAAAAAAGGTGTCCAAACTAGGAGAAAGATTGCAAAAGAATACTATTTGATTTCAAAGACTGAGCCTACTAATGTGAATGAAGCATGTAAATATGAACATTGGTTTGAAGCAATGAAAGAAGAGCTACAACAAATTGAGAAGAATGATACATGGATTCCTGTTCCTAGACCTAAGGATAAAAATTTCATTGGAACTAAATGGGTCTTTAGAAACAAACTGAATGAGCAAGTTGAAGTGGTTAGAAACAAATCAAGATTGGTGTGTAAGGGATATTCTCAAATGGAAGGAATTGATTTTGAAGAGACTTTTGCTCTTGTTGCTAGAATTGAAGTTGTCAGACTGTTTCTTGCTTATGTTGCTTACAAAGACTACAAGGTTTATTAGATGGATGTCAAGTCATGATTTCTAAATGGCGAGCAGGAAGAAGAGGTGTATGTTGAGCAACCAGATGGATTTTAGTTGACTGATCAGGGAGATATGGTTTGTCAGTTGAAGAAAGCACTATATGGACTTAAGCAAGCCTTTAGAGCTTGGTATGCCAGATTGGATAAGTATTTGTTGAAACTTGGATTTAACAAAGTTATTTCTAATAGTAATTTGTATTTCAAGAATGATGATAAATATTTGATTGTGGAAGTTTTTGTTGATGATATCATTTTTGGAGATGACAATTTGTGCATGAAGTTTTCTAATGAGATGCAAAGTGAGTTTGAGATGTCAATGATTAGAGAGATAAAATTATTTATGGGGTTGCAAATTACTCAGTTAGACAAAGGGATCTTTATATCTCAATCCAAGTATGCGAAAGAATTGTTGAAGAAATTTGGTATGGAAGATTCAAAACCAGTTGATACACCCATGGTGACCCAATGTAAGTTGACAATAGATGATGATTCTCTAAAGGAAAATCAGACTAGATACAAATCAATGATTGGTGGATTGTTGTATTTAACTCAAACTAAGCTTGATATCATGAATTTTGTATGTATTGTTGCAAGGTTTCAAGCTGATCCTAAAGAATCTCATGTGACTATTGTGAAGAGAATTTTCAGATACTTGAAGGGAATAGTTGATTTTGGCCTGTGATATCCTAAAGATGATGATCTTACTTTGAGTTCCTTTACTGATGTTGATTGGGATGGTGATGTGAATGAAATAAAAAGTACTAGTGGTGGTGCATTTTTCTTGGGAAAGAAGTTGATCTCATGGTTAAGTAAAAAGTAGAATGCCATTTCTTTATCTACTACAGAGGTTGAATACATTGTTGCTGCTAACAATTGTACTCAAGTATTGTGGATAAAGCAGATGTTGAAGGATATCAGAGTTGTGTATGATAAGCCTATAGTTATATTCTGTAATAATTCAAGTGCTATTAAAATTTCTAAGAATCCTTTGTTGCATTCAAAGACCAATGCTATATCTATCAAGTTTCACTTTTTGAGAGAGAAGGTGAGTGAAAAGGAAGTCAGATTGGAGTATGTGCCTACTAAGGAGCAGATTGCAGAAATCTTTACTAAGTCATTTCCTAAGGATACTTTTAAGTATCTCAAAGGGAAGTTAGGGGTGATTACCCCTCCTAATTAGAACTAAGATGCATTGCATTGCATCAGTATGTGATTTTCATAGTCATATCTTAATCTAGATTGATGTTGTGATGGTTGCTACTCAAGGGGAGTAGTCAGATGATTCAGATGTTCAGATATGTGGTTCAAATCTTATAGATCTTTTTCATTGATGTCAAAGGGGGAGAAGAGAAATGTGAAAAACTTTTTGGGGAGAAGAACCTTGTGAGGAGAAAATTCATGTGGAAGAGTTGAGGAGAAAAGAGTCAAAATCTAAGGGGGAGTATGTGCTGGAGATAGTTGCGTTGAAGGTGTTTTTCACATCATGTGTTGCCATCAATGCCAAAGGGGGAGATTGTTGGATGTTGTGGTTGTTTTGTTGATATGTGGTTGTCATTGATGTCAACACTATTAGCATTAATGCATTAGAAGTTGTATATGTTGAGGATATTGAGAAAATTGTAATGAAATGAGTTGCAGGTTGTCAATGGTGAAGTGAAGTTTAGTCTTCCAATGAGTTCAGTACATTGATGATTAGAGTTTTTGGACTAAATGGTTTCTTGTCGAGTATATCTAGTTTATCCATGTTGAGTTTCATAGATCCACATGAAGATTTGATCAAGTTATGAAGATTTGTATTTTGATAGTCTTTTTGTTACTTCAGTTTGTGTTCCTAAATGAAGATGATGCAATTTCAATTAGTTCAGTTGTTGCAAATGCTTCTTTGGTGATTCATGATGTTTGTGGATGTTTCTAGATCATTCTCTATATTTTTTGCACGTCCTCATTGATCATTGTGCTCGTGATCTAAGATTTTCTCTTGTGTGTTCATGTTTTTCATGTTCTTGGCCGACAAGGTGTTTGTAGCATGTTGTGGATCTTCGAGGAACAATTTTTGAAGGTGGTTTATGTTCGAAGATGTTATTTTGTGTCTTCACTAAGTTGTGGCTGCCCTTGGTTGATTTGCATTAATAATTGGTATTGTTTTGGGCTGATGGTTTGTTATCATTTTATTATTTTCATTAAAGTCAACATGTAGTAGTTTAATTTCTTGTTGTGGATATATATAAGTGATTGTTTATTTCATTTGAAGTATGTTGAATGTGTGTGTACGTGAATAATGTTCTAAATCATTCAAAGGTAGATAAAAGTGTGAAGAAGAGTGAAGAAGAGTGAAGAAAAGTGAAGAAGTGTTCATGTACTTAACCGGAACTATCATCAAGCATTAGTAGATGCTATTTTATTAGTTCAAATCCCTACGGATGTAATCCGAATCTTTTTGTAAGATAGTATGTCTTCCTGTGGGCAGTAAGCCTTGTTGTAATTGAGCAGTGAGCTCTAGGCAATGCATCTAAATACATGTGCATTCCCCACTCATTTTTCTTTATACTTTTAACAGGGTATAATCTTGTGGACTGACCTCCACTATGGTTTTTCCCCTAACAGGGTTTCCACATAAAAAATATTATTGTTATATATGTTTCTGGTGTGTTGATGATTTATGCTTTCATGGTTAATAATAAAATCTAAGAATAAGCTTGATAAATTTAATAAGTTTTAAATTTATGGGACAACTAATTCACCCTCCCTCTCAATTGTTTTCCCTTATGTTGCCAACAGGGTTGAGGTTTGAGGATTGATAGTTACATGTTGAGGTTTTAAGGGTTGAAGATGAGGGATTAAGGGTTTAAGGGTTGAGAGTTTAAGGGTTGGGGGTTGAGAGATTGGGGTTTAAGGTATAGGTTTTAGGGATTAAGGTTGAGGGTTTAATGTATATGGTTGAGGGTTGGGGGTTTAAGGGTGCAAGGGTTTAGGTTTTAAGGGTTAAGGGTTGATGGTTTAGGGATAGGGATTAGGTTTGAAGGTTGAGGGATTAGGATTTGAGGTTTAAGGGTTGAGGGATTAGGGTTTAAGGTATAGGGTTGAGGGATTATGGTTGGGTGTTTAATGCATAGGGTTGAGGGTTGAGGGATTAGGGTTTAAGAGTTGAGGGTTTAAGGATTGAGGTTTGAGGGATTAGGTTTTAATGGTTGAGGGTTGAGGGTTGAGGGTTGAGGGATGAGGGTTTAAGGGTTAATGGTTGAGGGATTATGGTTTAAGGGCTAAGGGCTTAAGGGTAGAGGGTTGAAGGATTAGGGTCTAAGGTATAGGGTTTAGGGATTAGGGTTGAGGGTTGAGGATTGAGGATTGAGGGTTGAGGATTGAGGGTTAAGTGTAGAGGGTTGATTGTTGAGGGTTGATGGTTTAGGGATTAAGGGTTGAGGGTTGAGGGATGATTATTTAAGGGTTGAGGGTTTAGGAATTAGGGTTTAAGGGTTGAGGGTTGAAGGTTTGATGATTGAAGGTTTGAGGGTTGAAGGTTAAGGGTTGAGGGTTGATGGATTAAGGTTTAAGGGTTGAGGGTTAAGGGATTGGGTTTTAAGGTATAGGGTTGAGGGATTAGGGTTGAGGGTTGATGGTTTAATGGTTTAAGGACTTATGGTTTAAGGGATGAGGCTTTAGGTTTGAGAGTTTGAGGGTTGAAGGTTAAAGGGTTGAGGGTTGAAGGTTGAGGGTTATAAGGTTGAGGGATTAAGGTTTAAGGGTTGAAGCTTGAGGGATTAGTGTATAAGGTATGGGGTTGAGTATTAGAGTTTAGGGTTGATGTTTGAGGGTTTAAGGGTTTAATATTTTAGGGTTTAAGGCTTGAGGCTTGAGGTTTGAGGGTTTAGGATATAAGGTTGAGGGATTAGGGTTGAGGGTTTAATGTATAGGGTATAGGGTTGAGGGTTGAGGGTTGAGGGTTGAATGGTTGAGGGTTGAGGGATTAAGGGTTTAAGGATTGAGGGTTGAGTGTTGAGAGATTAGGGTTTAAGGTATGGGTTTGATGGATTAGGGTTGAGGGTTTAATGTATAGGGTTGAGGGTTGGGGGTTTAAGGGTTGAGGGTTGAGGGTTGAGGGATTATGGTTTAAGGGTTGAGGGTTGAGTGATTAGGGTTTAAGGTATAGGGTTGAGGGTTGATGGATTATGGTTTAAGGGTTGAGGTTTGAGTGATTATGGTTTAAGGTATAGGGTTGAGGGTTTAATGTATAGGGTAGAGGGTTGAAATTTGAGGGTTGAGGGTTGAGGGATTAGGGTTTAAGGATTGAGGTAAATTAGGTTTTAGGGGTTGAGGGTTGATGGTTGATGGTTGAGGGATTAGGGTTTAAGGGTTGAGGGTTGATTGATTAGGGTTTAAGGGTTGAGGACTTAAGGGTAGAGGTTTGATGGATTAGGGTCTAAGGTATAGGGTTGAGGGATTAGGTTTGAGGGTTAAGGGTTTAAGGGTAGAGGGTAGAGAGTTTAAGGGTGGAGAGTTAAGGGTTGAGGGTTGAGGTTTTAAGGGTTAAGGATTGAGGGATGATGGTTTAAGGGTTGAGGGTTGAGGGATTAGGGTTTGAGAGTTGAGGGTTGAGGTATTTGGGTTTAATGTATAGGGAACCTTAAGGATTGATGGTTTAAGGGTTGAGGCTTGAGGCTTGAGGCTTGAGGCTTGAGGATTGAATGGTTGAGGGTTGAAGGTTAAGGGTTAGAGGGTTGAGGTATAAGGGTTTAAGGGTTGAGGGTTGAGGGATTAGGGTATTGAACCATTGATTTTTGGGTTCCTATAGGACTTCTCTTGCTCTTCGAGGGTTTTTCACCTAAAAGGAGAGAGATTGGGCAAAAAATGCTAAGGGTTCATTCAAATTATGTTATGCATGATATTTTCTAAGATAAATGAAGTAAAATAAATGCAATTAAATGGTTTAGAAAGCTGAAGTATGAATGAAAAACTAAGATTTAAACTATGTTGTAAAACACATTGTGATATGAAAATAATGAATTAAATGATGAAATAATGCAAAATGAAAAGAAATGAGATGAAACAGAGTACACCTGGGCAATGTTTGATGAATTTGGAATGTTGTGAATGTTGACTGAAATTATTAAAATTTCACAATGGGACTCATTCACCCAAGGTGGCGAATTAGTCCTCTTACTGGTGAAAAAGTGTCAGAAACTAGTTTATGAATCTTGGGATCCAGAATTTGACAAAATTTAGATTTTTAGTCCTAAGGTGGGACTCATTCGCCACTAGTGGAAAATCATTCCTCTCCCAAAATTCTAAAAAAATAGGAGACAACTCTGCAACACCAAATCTGGAAATCTCTGATTGTCAGGTTGTTAAAGTCAATTATGTAGGAAACGGATAGAAAACCTTCTCCAAGCTTGAAATATGAATGAGTTGACTTGAAGCACCTACTTGACTTGTTGACCAATCTTCAACACCAAAAAGATTGTTAAATCTACAAACACACATGCAATAGGGGAAAAAAGGTTGAGGGTTAGCAAATATGGGTTTGCCTTGGTCAAACCCCACTTTTGGTAATCAAACCCTTAATGAAACAATGAGTGAAAGAGAATGATAAACTAATAACATGCAATTGCTACCAACTTACCAAAGCCTTGATAATGCAAATATGAAGTAATGTCAATGGATGATCTAAAGTGCTTGAATAATGCTTGAATTGATGTTGTAAGATGCTTGAATGCTTGATATTGCTTGAATATGATGTGTGAATGTTGGAGAATTGCAGGGGATGTAAAATGAGGTGAAAATCACTTATTTATACAATCTTGTGCCTTAGTTAACCATTCATATCTCATCGTATGCTGACATCAAGTGATTTTGAATAAAAACCCAAAAGGAAATTTTAAAAAATTTGAATTTGGAGCCAAGGGGGACTCATTCACCACCCATGGTGAATGGGTTCCACCTAGGACCTGAAAATGGGTGTCAGGAATTAAGTTGTATTTAATATATTTTTTGGGTTAACATTCAAAAATACACTTAATTAAGACAAATGAGGGCATAAAGGGACCAAATAAAGCATGAGAAAGGGATAAATAGTGAAGTTATGCCTAGAAAAGCATGAAATCTTGTTACAAGACTTTACAACACTTCAAAATAGGACTTGATTAGAGATGAAAAGGTGATTTTTAGGTGAATTGTAATGAATAGAGTCTAGAAAAGTGTAGAAATGTCTTACAAAACTTCACAACACTTTCACAAGATGTCATTATTTGAATTTTAATACCTAAATATGCATGTTCAAGCCATGTTACATCATAAAATCAGAGAAAAATAGTTCAAAAAGAATGAAACAAGACCTAAAAGTCCATTAAAATGACAAGGGGCCATTTTTCTACAACACAGGTATAAGGTATAGGGTTGATGGATAAGGGTTGAGGGTTGATGGCTTAATGGTTGAGGCTTGAGGCCTGAGGGTTTAGGGTATAGGGTTAATCCCAATTAGGGTTTAGGATTTGATGTACAAGGTAAAGGGTTGAGGGTTGAAGGTTGAGAGTTTAAGGTTTTAATGGTTTAGGGTTTAAGGGTTGAGGCTTGAGGCTTGAGGGGTTAGGGTATAAATTTGAGGGATGAGGGTTGAGGCTTTAATGTTTGAGGGTCAAAGATTTAAGGGTAGAGGGTTTATGGTTGAGGGTTGAGGTTTTAAGGGTTGAGGTATTAAGGGTTGAGGGTTTAAGGTTTGATTGATGAGGGTTTAAGGGTTGAGGTTTGAATGTTGAAGGTTGAGGGTTATAGGGTTTATGGATTAGGGTTTAGGGTATAAGGTTGAGGGACTAGGGTTGAGGGTTTAATGTATAGGGTAGAGGGTAGAGGGTAGAGGGTTTAGGGTTGAGGTTTTAAGGGTTTAAGGATTTAGGTTTAAGGGTTTAAGGGTTGAGGATTGAGGTTTGAGATTTTAGGGTATAGGGTTGAGGGATTAGGTTTTAGGGTTTAAGGTTTGAGGCTTTAAGGGTTGAGGGTTAACGGTTTAAGGGTAGAGGGTTGATGGTTAATGGTTGATGGTTGAGGGTTGATGTTTTAAAGGTTAAGGGTTGAGGGATTAAGGATTGAGGGTTTAAGGGTTGAGGACTAAGGGATTAGGGTTTAAGGGTTCATGGTTTAAGGGTTGAAGGTTGAGGGATTAGGGTTTAAGGTATAGGTTTGAGGGATTAGGGTTGAGGGTTGAGGGTTTAAGGGTTTAAGTGTTTATTTTTTAAGGTTTGAGGGTTTAATGGTTGAGGGTTGAAGGTTGATGGTTATAGGGTTGAGGGATTAGGGTTGATATTTGAGGGTTGAGGGTTTAAGGTTCTAAGGTTTAAGGTTTGAGGCTTGATGGTTAAAGGTTTAGGGTATAGGGTTGAGGGATTAGGGTTGAGGCTTTTAGGGTTGAGTATTTGATGGAAGAGGGTTTACCACTCACCAATATTTCTCCATACACCACAATTAGTCTGACTAAGGGCCCATACCCAAACTTAAGCACTGCAATTCTCACACTTTCAGATTTATTGTCAAACTAGTGACAGGAACTAAACAACATAAACCATAATGATAGGAAGTTCAAGAATTAAATATCTCCATCTAAACATGGCCAATAACACTTCACTTACCCATCCACTTTTAACAAGAAACACAAATAGCAACTTAAACTTGATGATTAGAATATAAATTTCATAACATATATTCATCTACATGTGACAAGGATTAATCACAAACATTTAAAAAATTCATCCATTTGAATAGTTAATACCTATGTTTCCCAAAGAATAATCAATACCATTGATCATCAACACACAATACTTTATTCATTCATCAGCATTTCTTATTACATAACTTTATTCTCTTAATGCAAGCCTAAACTTGTTTTCCTCCAATCTGCTTCTGTTGTTTCATTCTGCATATCTTTTACATTCAAACTCACCCTCTTCTCAAATTTCCATGATCGATCTTCTTTTCTTCTAGATTCTTATACTTTCAGCAACTTCGTCCCAAATTTCCACATCGACCTTAACAAAGACTTCATCCATCCATTCGACACCCATTTGTATGATATTCCTTTTGGCCTCCCTTTGCTTGAGCCAATTCTACCTAGTCATTTTCTACTGGGACATAATTGTTTAGCCTCCAACTTGGCCTATCTCTATTAGCCTCTCTCTATCATAAATGACCAACTTGAACTCTTCACCATTACTGGCCTTTTCTTGCTTGACCTTTTGTTCGGCCTTATTTGTTTACACATGTGACCAACCTCTCCATGTTATATTTGAATCTTGCTTATGCTTTCTTCCTTGTTCTTTCCGCAACAGAATTTGAACCACCCTCGAATTGCTTGATTATGTGTTCCATAATTGTCGATTCTAGCTACCCATAAACTATTCATCTCCACATTGTATTTTCTCAAACTACTTGATCCTTCAAAGTATACTATCGAACCCAACTATCCATGACTACTTGACTCCCAACTGTCCATAACCGCTTATTCTTCTATGTCGAAGGCAACTTATATCAATTACCTACATCCTACACATGTAGTGACAGTAAGAAAAGTCTCCCCACATTCTTCCATCAAACCCAAAACTTCCATGCCAAAACCTACTACTACTGAACTTAAACATGAGAAAACTAAAAATTGGTAACTTAGTTCAATTCCCCTATATCAAACTCCCCATGGGACAAAAAAGTCATGTACTCTTGTACATGGAGTCATATTTAAAACTCATCTACCTCCATTCTTTTCTTTTGCTTCTTCCACAAACACTCTATCATCATTAATACATTTTTACAGCATAGCTATTCATCATTCAACTCTCCTCACATTAGGTTCTTGGTACACAAATCAGTCCATTCAAATATACTAAAATAAAAATCTACATTCACTTTTTCATATATTTCCTTTCCCATGGCCCAATTATACAACATCAAATCATTTTCAATTCCTTCTTCCTCATCAAAAACCTCAACATCATGCATCATTTCAGAATTTTTCTCAAACTCTCCATTAATCAACATACCAAATGAATTTAAAATAACATTCTCATAAAAGGTTTCCTTATTTACCTTTTCTTGCACTACTGCATCTACTTCTTTATCACTAATTGAATCCTTTCTTTCTTCATCCATTGTTGTCCTACTTTCATGCATGTCTCTACAATTATTCTTCCTTTTCCTTCCTGATTCAAACTCATAGGATGGTGTCCACAAACCATATATAACATTCTTGTTTGTTTCCCCTTTTTCAATTTCCATCTCTACCTTGTTTCCATCATGAATGCATTTATCTTTACCTTCTTTACTCTTTGTTTCCTTAACTTCTTCTTCTTTATTCTCTATTGCTCCTTCATTTTTCATGTCCTCTACTTTTCCCCTTTTGTTTCCATTCTGCTTGGCCAACTCATTCTCCATGTCTCTCTTGTACACATTACTAGACATTCCACTCTACCTTCTTTTTCTCTCCTTCCTTTTTTTACATCTTTCTCTTCTCATTTTCTTTACATCCAAAATTAGCCACAAATTTTCCTCATATTCATAAATTTCATTCAAAGCCTCAACATCATCATCATACAAATTAGATTGTCTACCTCTTACCTTGCCCATACCATGTTGCTCTTCCTCAAACTCTGTGGTATGCTCTTGAGCCTTATCCTTCTTTTCGTCCTCTATGGCTTTTATCATATTTTCATGTCCCTTAGACTTGTCTTCTTCATCACATCTTCTATCATCTTGCATTGTCTTCTTATCACCATCTTCTCCTATTGTTGTCCCATGCTTCACTACTGATCCTTAGGTTTCCATATTCTTGGGTTGATGCCTCTGCACTAGGCCTATCCTCTTGTCTCCTCTAAATCTTTGTCATACCCTCCATCCTTGATGCTACGTTACTTCCATAGGCTTTATCTTCAACCACTCCTTGCCTCGCTTCTCTTTTTTGTACACTTACAACTAATTTCCTTTGCCAAAATGGTATTATATACGCATGATCTACTAATTGTATTTTCTCCTCTTTGTCTTGTATATTCACATTTCTATGTTTGCTTACATAATCAAAATACCACCAAAACTCATTTTTACCTCTTCGTTGATCTGTTGTCCCAATTTTCTTACATTCTTGGCCTCATTTCTTGCCACCTCTTTCTCTTTATAGGCTTTCTTCTTTTCTTCATTAGCCCTCTCTTCATCTTTAGGTACCTGGCAATGCACCGCTGCTACAAACTATCTTATTTCATTCTTATCTTCACCTTCATCTATGAGCTCTCTTCTTTCCCTTTCTCCTTTTTCCTCCAAGGGTTTTTTCTCAGCCTTCTTCATACCTGCATTCACACTTTCAAACAAATCAATAGCAAATAAATCAAGTTCAAGTGCCTTTTTCATGGACACTATCTTCTCTTCTTCTTCAAGTGATCCTTGCTACTCTTTCTCTTTTCTCCTTTCCTTACTATATTTATCTAATTCCTCTACATTGAGAACTTTTCTCTTCTCTTTTTTCTACTTCCTACAATCACAAAATTATCAAGAAAATAATTCTTTTCCAACATATCCACTGTGCTTGCAATCTTCTCCAGTTCCTCTCAGAGTGTTTTTCTTTCCACTCCATCCCAATATCTATCCCAAGACGGAATGATGACAGTTCTTACACTAATACTCATCCTTCTTACAACTAAAATCCACAATCTCTACTCAAACTTCAAGTGCAAACTACCTTTCCTTCAGTAATCAGTTCGTACAACAACACACACCACTTTCAAATGCTAGCATAGGTTGCCTCTCCTTTAGAGCTCTACCTAGGAAAAATTGATGTATCTTTTTTTTTGTTTTGATACCTACCTCAACCTACTCTTCCCTTTGCTCTACCCAATATTTTGAACCCAAGTTCTTCTCTCTTTGTCTGTCAATCTACAACACAAAACTTTCCAATAATTTATGCTTCCACCAAATTACCAAAATAATCAACAACCATTTATAGCCCAGATCTTTTGGGGCTCTAGGTTCCTTCAATATCCTATTAATCTACAAACACACATAACACTCCAAGATTCTTATGAACATCAAAATACCAAAACAAATAGAAAAATTTTACTGCCCAAATATTTTGGGCTCTGATACCAATTTGATGGAAGAGGGTTTACCACTCGCCAATATTTCTCCATACACCACAATCAGTCTAAGGACCCATGCCCAAACTTAAGCCCTGCAATACTCACACTTTCATATTACTATCAAACCAGTAACAAAAACTAAACATAAACCATAATGATAGGAAGTTCAGGAATTAAATCTCTCCATCAACACATGGCCAATAACCCTTCACATACCCATCCACTTTTAATAGGAAACATAGATAGCAACTTAAACTTGATGATCAGAATATCAATTTCATAACATATATTCATTGACATGTGGCAGGGGTTAATTACAAAAATTTAAATAATTCATCCATTTGAATAGTTAATAACTAAGTTTCCCAAAGAACAATCAATACCATTGATAATCAGCACAAAATAATGTATTCATTCATCAACATTTCTTATTATAGATCTTTATTTTCTTAATGTAGGCATGAACTTGTTTTCCTCCAATCTGCTTTTGTCATTTCATTCTACATATCTTTTACATTCAAACTCTTCTTCTTCTCAAACTGCCACAATCGATCCTCTTTTCTTTGAGATTCTTCTACTTTCAGAAACTTCATCCCAAATTGCCACATCAGCCTTAACACAAACTACATCCATCCATTCGACACCCCATTTGTATCATCTTCCTTCTAGCCTCCCTTCACTTGAGTTGATTCTACCTAGTCGGTTTCTACTGGGATATAATTGTCCAGCCTCCAACTTGACCTTAGCCTACTCGCTTTTTCGGCCTCTTCCTCTATTCTTAATGACCAACCTGGGCTATCTCTATCGGCCTCTCTCTATCATAAACGACCAACCTAAAATCTTCACCATTACTGGCCTTTTCTTGCTTGACCTTATGTTCGGTCTTTTTTTTTTGCACACTTGACAAACCTCTACATCTTACATATGAATCTTGTTTATGCATTCTTCCTTGTTCATTCCACAATAAAACTCGAACCACCCTCGAACTTCTTGATTACGTGTGCCATAATTGTCGATTCCAACTTCCCATAAACTATTCATCCCCACATTGTCTTTTCTCAAACTACTTGATCCTTCATAGTATAACTGTCAAACCAAACTATCCATGACTACTTGACTCCCAACTATCCATAACCGCTTATTCTTCTATGTTGAAGGAAAGTTATATTGATTACCTACATCCTACCTACATTGCGGCAATAAGCAAATTATGCCCACATTCTCCCATCAAACCCAAAACTTCTATGCCAAAACCTACTACTACTGAACTTAAACATGAGAAAACTAAAAATTAGAAACTTGGTTCGATGCCCCTACATCAGGGTTTAAGGGTTGAGGGTTAAGGGTTTAAGGGTAGAGGGTTGATGGTTGAGGGTTGATGGATTAAGTGTTGAGGGTTTAAGGGTTGAGGGTTGAGGGTTTAAGGGTTGAGCGATGAGGGTTTAAGGGTTGAGGGTTGAGGGATTAGGGTTTAATGGTTGATGGTCTAAGGGTTTAAGGGTTTAGGGTTAACAGTTGAGGGTTATAGGGTTGAGTTATTAGGGTTTAAGGGTTAATATTTGAAGGTTGATGGTTTAGTGGTTAAGGATTGAGGTTTTAAGGGTTTATGGCTTAAGGCTTGAGGCTTGAGGCTTGAGGCTTGAGGATTTAAGGTTTGAGGGATTATGGTTTAAGGGTTGAGAGTTGAGGGTTCAGGTATTATGGTTAAATGGTTGAGGTTTTAAGCATTGTGGGTTGAGGGATTAGGGTTTAAGGTATAGGGTTAAGGGATTAGGATTGAGGATTTAATCCTTCTTTTCTTCTCCATCCCTCTTTAGCCATCTTTATGTCTCTCACTCCTTGTCTCACTACTACTCTAGGTATCTACCTCTCTTATCCTTTTTCATTATCAGTATAGCTAATTAAACCTCTCCCTCCATCCCTTGCTACTCTACTAGATCTCTCCCACTCTTATATCTTCACTTTGTAGGTCTTCATGTAGGGTCAAGGCTTTCGCAATTATAAATTCTTTATATAGCACATTGGTGCTTTCCAAATTGCAAGGCCTCCAAACATGACATTTGGTGCTTACAAAATTGTAAAGATGTTTTGCATCTTATTTGGCACTCACCAAATTTTGCAAGTGTCAAATTTCTCGCACCAAAAATGGTAAAAAGGGGAGTTGACCTGTGATATAGGCCCATAATTCTTTGCATTTTTCTATTTCTGCACTTTCTCCAAGAGTAAAATACCTTTTTATGTAGTTGACTTGTTTTAGTACCATATTATGCTTGCCCCATCACCTTTTGAGCACCAATTTTCTTGCTAGACAACATAGAAGAATATAATTTGAAGTTTCTACATCATATTTGATTATCTCAAATAATATATTCATTTTTGTTGGATTGAAATGCTTATATTGAGTTTTTATGTTTAGTTTTGACAATATAGACCATTCCTTTCATTATTTTACTAACCATAATAGTTTTACATAGAATTCAACATTGAATAAGATGAAATTTGAATTAAAAAGTTAATTTTTTACGATTTTTAAGAAAAAAAATGAAAAACATGACATAATTTAGATGAATTAATGTAAACTTATATAGAGGCTTTCAACTTAACACAAACATGCTTATGTATTCCATTTTCATAGCTTATAGTATTATGTTTCCATCATGGTTAGTGGAATTCACTCTTTTTCATTGCAGCTAGATCAATTTTGTGTAAAGGGTCTAGTGATATACCATTATTTTCTATGGGTTTTTTTGAAGTTTATGACATAGTGTATATTTGATCAATTTGTATGGGTTTTTTACTTGGTTTCAAAGAACTCCCAAGATATCCCTTGTATTCTTTTCCATGTACCATGGTTGACTCTTGTGCTTCATGATGACATGTTAAGGATTTGAGTCTTATGTTTTTTGTATGAGATTTGTGTAGCTAATTTACACATAACCATTATGGAGTGTTTCATTTTCTTGTGCATTAGAACTAGTTAGAATAAATTTTCCATAACCTTGTTCACCCTCATTTGTGTGATTTTTATCATTATGTTCTCTACTATTTACTTAATTTCCTTTTAGTTATGAACTATTAGTGCAAGTTGATTAAACCCTTTAGGGAAAGTTGCCAAGATTTTTAGGTGAATAGCTAGCTTAAAATAATTTATTTAATGTATCTCTAGGGTTATAAACCTAGTGATTAGAGATCAAGTGATATTAGAGCTCCAAGTTTTTGGTTGTGATATTCAATGAGTGTGCAAATGATTAGATACAATCTTCCCTTTTTTCCATTTAATAATACCTTAGAAATGGATGTAATCAGCCCCTTAATCCATTAGCTGCATATTTACATTTTCTTCTCACATAGATCAATTGCTTTTCATTTTATTTTTAGCAATTGATTGAAAAATATACAAATTGATTCACTCTACATTGGCTAGAATATAGGTGTATTTGGAAATCTCAAAAGGATTAAGAACACTATATTTATCCTAGAAACCCTCTTAAGAGAGAAAATACAAACTATGTCTATGGAAAAAATAAATTGTGGTAGTTGCAATTGCCTACTACCTATATTATGTAGCAAATTGTCATATTCAATGAGTGTACAAATGATTGGTTATAATTTTCCCCTTGTTCCATTTAATAAGACCTTGGTTATAGATGTATTCTACCCCTTCCTCCATTAGCTACATATTTTCCTTTACTTCTCACATAGATCAATTTATTTTCATTTTCCTTTGCTTTTCAGTTGCAATTGCCTACTACCTATGTTATGTAGCAAACTATCATATTCAATGTGTACAAATGATTGTATACAATCTAACTCGTGTTCCATTCAATAAGACCTTTTCTATGGATGTAATATGTCCCTTGCTCCATTAGCTGCATATTTGTGTTTGTTGCTACACTCCTTTCCTTTGCCTTCCATCTCTTTTAAATACTACATACAATTATTATGCTTAATTCTAAAATAAGAATCTAAAAAACATTAAATTGTTCCCTCTTCCATCAATCTGAGAAGGCACAATATGAAAATTTTACTCCCATTGTGTTTTTATGAACCAATGCAACCTCCAGTTTATAGATTCCTATGTGTTGCAAGGTTATCATAGGCCCAAGAAGAAATTCCATCAACTCAAGAAGCTAAAACAGATATTCTTTAATTCAGATTCCAAATTCTAGCATGTTTATTATCTGAGGATGCAATTGCAAATGTGGTACAGTTCCTTACAAACTAGAGATTACAACTAGGTAGTGGACTAGGGGTATAAAATTTATGGCTAGAGGAGAGGATGTTGGTGAAATATGCTTCAAAAGAATAGAGGAATATGTAATGAGTGCTTCATATACCATGGATAAGATAAATTAGATAGACATCTTCATGCAAGTATTGATTGAGATTTTTGGAGATCTTAAGTATGAGGAAATGATTTTGTGGACAAGTCCATTTTGACTTTCATAAATTTATTTCTTTTGAAAGAGTATTATTGGTGCCCTTGGTGAAAGATTATTATTCCTACCCTTTGGCGAAAGATTATTATTTCTACTCTCTACATTTAGGTGTGTTTGATAAGTTAGAGAAGGTGTGTTTGCTTCCCTTACTAACTCAATAGTTTTCCTCTTTGATAGCATCATGCATTGCCATCTAGGGCTTTCCTTACAATGATTCTTCTCTTGACATTCCACTTTAATGATATTTTTCCTCTTAATGGTTCTTCATGATTGCCAATGTATAGCCATTTAGGATGCCCTCTTTAAATAATATTGTGACTCTCCTATTTCATTTTAGGATGCTCTCAAATGTCTTCATTGGTCCTATTCATTTTCATTTTCATATGCATGGTTCTTTACCTAAGATTGTCATAGGTCTGCCCCTACAATCTTCTTGGTCAATAATGCCTTCATTACCCTTCTTCATGGTGGTTGTCCTCAACATTATGTTCACTATCATTTGTAACCTTCTCTAAGTTCATTGCATTGTTTGAAACCTCTTTCATTGCATAGTTTTTTTTTTCTCCTATTTTGATTATGACCATGTGGCTGGATTCTTTATTGCATAACCTTCATATTAATGTTGTTTCCCTTTCTTGGATTGAAAATGATTGTCCTTTTACTACTGCTCTCTCAAACTTGTTATCCCTTCTTGTAAAGGTCTCCCCTTAGACTGTATTATAGTCATAAGGCTATATAGTCAGCGCTCTCAAACTTCTTGTCCTTTCTCTTGTTGTGAATAAATTATTAAATGTTCCCCTTTCATTGTTATGAATAAATTTGCTACTTCTTTTCATGATTCCAATGAAAACCCATGAACTAAAAGGATATACCCTTGGTGAAAGAGTATTATTTTTTACCCTCTATATTTAGGTT
Organism: Sequoia sempervirens; assembly: GCA_007258455.2. Taxonomy (NCBI): domain Eukaryota; kingdom Viridiplantae; phylum Streptophyta; class Pinopsida; order Cupressales; family Cupressaceae; genus Sequoia; species Sequoia sempervirens. The sequence goes on from VDFB02379344.1 coordinate 125,571, forward strand.
TGTTCAAGAAGGAAGACGATCATGTTCATGAATTAAAGTGACTGTCATATTTTTCATGTTTGTCATGTTTATCATGTGAAAGATTATTATCAGTTCCCTCTAAATTAAATTTTTTGTTCTTGTCATGTTCTCACATACATCAATTGCAATCATTTTGATTTGATTTTAATATTTTTATATTATTGAGAATTACTTAATTTTTTTCTTTTTATGTTTTTGAACATGTAGCATTGACCATCATGTCGAGGAAATGTGAAAAGCCTCTAACACTGGATGAATGTGAATCCAAAAATGAAAGACAAAGAGAAGGTTTTATTAGGTGAGAAGGATGTATAGGATAAATGGTGTTTAGCATATGTGGGATTTCTCAGAGGCGGGGAATGGAAAGGGGGAACATGATGGTGTAGGAGTGTGTATCAAAAGAGCCTTAGCACAAGAATAGTTAAAGTACAAAGACAATCCAAAGTTGACAGATGCAAAATCAATTGTCCACTGGTGTAATCATGTTATGGGTCTAGGTAATGAAGGTAATTCATTAGTTTATATATTTTTTTGGTTGGTATATGATACTAACATTGCAAAATATGAGGATTGTTGTACACTAATAGGATCAAGTGAGCTACATTCTTTTAGAAACTCCAATGCAGATTCATGGACTATCCATACATGGAAGATGGCATGCTTTTGTTCTTCATGTATTGTTCAAGCATGGAATGGCTGTGACTCCAAAGAGTGGGTTGACGATTGTTCATTAATAATTCTAACCCCACTTGACACGTATCAACTCTTGACGGCTCTAAAAATGACAGAGATGCAATCATCTATTGACTTTGATCGTGTATTAGATCTACTAGAACCAGGTAACATATCTTCTTGCATAGTTAATACAAAATTCTTAGTTTTATCTTACTTTGTATTTTTATTTTAATGTTCATTAAATACATCTAACTAGATAAACATTTCAATGTAGGGCATTTTTATGTATTGATTGCAAATGAAGACAATGAAGAGGGAACATATTATTACTTATGTTGATGTATCGAGGCCAAAAAAAATTGGAGGCCCTAGTTATAGATGGAGAAAAAATAGAATATCTTATAGGTTTGGTGGTTGTTACTGTAACATGGATTAGAAGGTACCCATATAAGAATGCTTTAGTTTGTTTGTTTGAGGACTTTGACATGCATCAAAAGATTATTCACTAATCCAACCTTGTTGTAGTAGCCAACATTCATTTGATCAAATATCAAGGAAGACCTGTGAACAAGAACTTGTGGAAGGTGTGTGAGTCTAACCATGAGGCAATACTTGACACAATAAAGAGTAGAGAAAACCCAAATGGTTTGTTGGATTGATTTGTAAGTATGTACATTGAATTTGTAAAGCTATGTTAAATTGATCACTTTTTTTGGGTTATTCAAATATTCAACATTATCTTGTGCTTTAACTGCTATGGAAATGAGAAATGAACATATATTGTAAAGTTTCAATTTTTTAAATTGCATTCTTTCCCAATTTTTAATATGACTTCATATTTGTATCTTACACTAAAACTCAAACTTACACTAAATTTTGATCATACACTCATATTTCCTCATGGTTATTTCGCTCATCATGATCCCATTTGACACCCAACTCACCTTCTACATATTATTCATTTTAGTCTTGCAAAGAATGCAATTATTTGTGATCATGTGTCTATGATCAAGGCTCTTGATTGATTGCTTCCTCTTACTATTTAAGACCATTTTCTATGTATGAAAGTTCTACTCTCACTAGTCATCATTTGAAATCTGCCTTTTTTATCTCATCACATGATTTTGATGTGATTTCCTTGTATTGTTCACATGAGGTCTTCACTTGCATTGTATAGTCACAATAAGGTCCTTTTGGACAGCATACTACCCTAATACTTATGACAATTATCTTAACATCTGACATTTGTGATGGGGTTGTTTCCCTCAAGTCTTTGACTATGCATTGATACTCAAACCTTTGTGTGCACCTCTATGACATCCAACATGTTTCCCATTATGTCTCTTTGAGAATGTAATTAAGACTATCCTCTTATGATCTTCAACTACACTTTTTCATGATCCTTTGAGTGTCCTTTGAATTTCATTTGACCTTCGTTTACATGGGTTTAGCCACTTATTGGTTTATCAAAAAAATAGAAATATAATTAAGTATAATAGGCTTGGACATGTCATTCTAGGTGGATTCATTGATATACTTAAGGGTGTGTGAGGACTAAATTCATATATCTCCATCATGATTACATTCATATATCATGACGTAGGAGATGCCTATAATAAGAAGTCCTTAGTTGCTAAAATTAGGAGTTTAAGATACATGTCAATGGAGTTTTTAACATAAATGTAATCATAATATATCAAGTAGTCATGAAATTGTGACCAAGTTTCCCCTCATGATGGATATAATTATAAATAGGTGAAAACTAATTTTGAATGAGTAATTAGGTTGTGACTCAGTTAGACTTCATGCAACCATCTAAAAATGGTGTCAATAATGGAATTATGATGTAGTTAAGCAATCATGGAGTTTTAAATGAGTTAGCCTCCATGATTGATGTAGGAGAATCTTTGTTAGCTAGGAGTTAGATAGTTATGTTTTCATAATTAATAGGTTTTTAGGTGTGTTTAAGAAGGGAGACTTTAAGAAGGGAATATTTGATGGTCTAAACCTGATAAAACAATATTTATCATGTAAATCCATGAAGATATATATGCACAAACATTGTATGACAATAAGAAATGGATTGGTGTATGAATTTTAAGAAAAAAAAAGTTGGTTTTGAGTGCATTTTCCCAAGACTGTTGTTATAAGGGCAGCAAGCAAGTAATTAACAACAATAGCTTGGGGTCTTCATCATACTTTTTTAGGACATAAAAACTTGAACAACGTATAAGTAAGACCTATAAAATTTATTTGAGGTCCAGGTACTTATTTTTGTGGATTTGAACTCAATTTTTATGTTTTTGGACCAAAACTAGGGCACGTGCACAACTTGTAAATCACTTGTCCAAAACACTCCAAATTTTGTAATAATGATGCTTATGGGAACATAGGGAAGTTTGCAAAATCTCATACTCATCCCACACGTGCAAGGGATTGATCCATTATAACCCTATTTTCATGCTTATTTCATGGCAACAAGATGTTTTTATACAATTCCTTGAGTTTAATGTTTGCAAATAACTTGTTCTTTTAGAGACATTCTAGAAATTATCAATTTTATCTTCCCAAAAAAATTAGGCCTTGATTCAATCATTTACCCTTTGTTGTAGACCTCAAATTAAGCCCAATTTAACTACTAATACCTACCTTTTGGCTTAGTCTGTACAAAGGAACCCCACTCCATTTTCACACATGTCAAAAAAGGGCTTAATGGGTGTCTAAATCAGTTTTAATACCTCTCTTATCAGATGTTTCTAGAACATTACAATCAAATTTGTCTCTAGGAAGGGCTATTAGTTGTAGTTTTAGGCCAGGTGGAAGCAAGGTACAAGTAATTGTACTTGGACTATATTTCATGATTTGAAAATCACAAGGAACAACTCATACCAGGGAAAACTTTAGTGGTGAATCTTCTCCAATTGGCGAATTCTAGGAATCAGCCAAGTCGAAATTGGAAAATTTCTCGCACCCAACAAGGTGTCCAAATCACCCGGATTTTATGAACTATAGGTCCAATGCATGTCCATTTGCCATTTTTTTTATGAGGCATATTTAAGCAACAAATTTGTCATTTTCAAACTATGTGTTTCAATTGGACCGACTAATATTTCTGCCTGGAATCCCGAAAGCATTTAATAAAACACCTACATATTTTCCAATACTATTAAAACAACATTGTATCAGGACCCATTTCGCCAATTAAAATTTACAAATAGTTGCTTGTGAAGACCCATTTTTCCAATTAAAATTTATAAATAGTTGCTCATGAGGACCTATTTCTCCAATAACATTAAAAAATAATTACATTTGAGGACACATTTCACCTTGAAAATTACAACATATTGTTGTATAAGCACACAAGATTCCCCAAATTTTTATATACCATTTAAAAATCCCGTGGAATTCGCCAAATATGGAATCGTGGATTGATATAAATTCAATAGAAAGTGTCATTTATTCTTACACATTTTATTCGGTTTTGAGGTTCTACTTCTCAATTTGGAAGTCAGCGAAAGTCAAAAATGTACACTTAAAAGGTGAGTGATCATTTCTTCATAGTGTTATGAGTTACAATAATAAGTTTTCTTTATCTCTTTTCCATTCTTGCTTCAACAAAGTGAACCTTAGAACCAAACTCTGTCTCGGATTTTTCAAAACCTCTGACCCACCAAGTAGAAAGATGACCAAGAAAGACTTGCAACTCAACAAAGTGAACCATCAACCAAGTTAGGGAATCATGAAGTTATGAAAATTTAGAACTCTATGACAAGTTTATAAAACTCTTCGGACTAGCGACTAAGTTTAGGAAAAGCCAAAAAAAATATATTTTATTCCATGGTATTGAATTTGATATGTGATTCTACATCATTTTTAAAGAACAACACTTATCACACTACTTATAAGTTCCTATTGCATTGCCATTCACACAATCTTTGATAAATAACTAAAAGGAATATTACTAATTCATTCCTTGAACAAAAATAAATACAATCAAAAGTGTCATTTATTCTTACACATTTTGTTTGATTCTTAGGAGTGAGGTTCTACTTCTCAATTCGAAAGTTAGAGAAAGCCAAAAACATAGACTTAAAGGTGAGTGATCATTTCTTCATAGTGTTATTAGTTATAATAATAAGTTTTCTTTATCTCTTTTCCATTCTTGCTTTAGTCTTAAAGATGATATTGAGTAGGGAATGGGATCTATATTATTATTCTCTATCCTTAAACAAAAAGACAATTTTTTTTAGTTTTTATTCGAAGTGAGATGAATATGTCGAGCGAATCAGAGATCAATATGTTGAGCAACTCGAGCAGCAAGGGTAAGGCTCCTGCCACTCCTTAAGTTGGTGAATAGACTCCTACCACTCCTCAGAATCCTTCCACTCCTCAGGGTGGTAAGGCTCTTGTTGCTCCTCAAGGTGGTGAAGAGACTCCTACCACTCCTCAAACTCTTGCTACTCCTTAGGGTGGTGGAGAGACTCCTGCCACTCCTCAGGCTTCTCAGGGTGGTGAAGAGACTCCTACCACTCCTCAGGGTGGTGAAGAGACTAGGAGGCCATCAAAACACCAAAAACTTAGATGTACCATACAGTATTACTTTGGAATTTCCAAAGCTTCTAATCCATTAGGTCAATATGGAGCTACATCATCAACTCTTCAACCAAATATTGGTAGCATTCGCAATACCTCACCGTCACCAGAAATTCAAGTTGAGATTGTCATTCATTTAAATCAAAATGTATCAAATCAGGATTGAAATATAGCAACGATGATCCAAGGGATACCCTAGGCTCGGTTAGCTAGAATGAGATAATTGACTTGGATGAGGATGATGATGTTGGTAGCAAGAAAAGGAAAAATAAACCAAAAAGGGGGCATGAGTGGGAAATTACAGGGAGTTTTCAACTCGGTTGGTTGTCAAAGTACCCATTCATGGAACTAGTGGGGATTGGCAATGCAAACAATAGTGAAAAGGAAACATTGACCAAATGTAAGATTTGTAGTTGGAAATGTGGAAGAGACAAGATGTTGCAGCTAAAGATTGACACTATAAAAAAGCATATTGGTAAAGTTTATGAAAAACAAATCATAGATGGAAAGGAAGAATCAATCGTATGATGGAAATCAAAGGAAGAATTCCTTCATGTTAGGTATTCCATGGATTATGAAGAGCATGAAAAAATAATGTCGAACATTGTTGCATGTAAAGGTACACTTAAGGCTCAATTTTGAAAAGCAATGGAAACAAAAAAATCTATCAAAAAATGTCTAGATGAGTGTTGTTTTCATATTTTTCCCAGAGGGCATCCTATGACAAACTATTGGAACCATAAAATTTTGAAAATTTTACAGTTTTTTATACTCATGAGTTTCCAAAGAAGTCCTTAGCATAAGCACAGAAATCCACTTTGCATAACATTTTTTCCCATATTTTGTCATTTGGTCCCATAGAATTCATCTAACCTTGAGCATTTGAATGTATAAACCATATTGGCATGACATGATGCAGGGCTCACTGATCCATGAAGCATTTTATACTAACATGTGTATTTTTGTAGTCTATCGGCAAGAGATCAGGATTGTCTTACCGATAAAATTTCATTTGGTAATACACATCGGGTAGACACAATTCATAGTCTCAGTGACAAGAGGATCCTATCGGCAAGAAAATATGCATCAGGATAAGTCATATTGAGCCTTTTTGTGTCTTACCAATTGAAGACATAGAGACATATCGACGAAACAACAATCATCAGGATAAGTCATAGCGAACACATATGTGTTTTACTGATGAAGCACAAAGAACTATGTCACTGAGACAAGGGTCGTCGGTGTGATGTCTTAGAGCATTCATTTGGTCTCGCCAAAAAAGTAGGACTAGATTTTGTCATTGTCATCTGGATGAATTCAGGGAGTCTTGTCGACCCCTATGTCACAGTGATAGGATTTCATTGGTAAAGGACTTGGCCATATGTTTTATCATCGGTGAGACTGGCATCATCAGTGAGAGCTATGAAGGTCGTGCCGAATGAAGTTCCATCAACAAGAAACTATTATGTCTCGGTGATCAGAAAGCAAACTAAAGGAAACATCTTAGTAAGACTTGAGTAGTCAGAGGAATGTTTTTTGACCTTCAATGTCACAGTGATACTCAAGACTGAAGGCATAGAGCATCGGGGAGACTCAAGATGTCAGTGTGACTGCATGACACCATAGCAACATATGATCTATTGACTATCGGGAAAACTCGTAGAATCAATGAGACTATAGGACACCAAAGAAATATATAATGTGGTAGTCGAAGAGAATCAAGGCGTTGGCGAAACTACAAGACGTCATAGCAGATGTCTGGTGAACATTTGAAAAGTCCCAAATAGGATAATTACCCAAGATTTGAATATGAAAGGACGCGTCCTTTCGAATAGCTGATGTATAAATACTCATTTTGACAGTGAATAACGAGAGAAGAGGGAGAAAGGGAGAAAAAATACAGTAGGATATAGAATGTTGAGAATTTGGAGACTATGATGCATGTCTAGAACAATGGAGATTTCAATTGAATTTATTTGATGTGATGACATTTTTCTAGTTGCAGTTGTTTGTTGTATTAATTAAAAGTATTGTTAAAGTTGTCTCCAAGGTTGATGTTTTCTAATTGTTTAAACTGATATATCAAGGATATTTTTTAGTTTATCAGTGCACACTTGTTGTATCTGTACGATTGGATTAATTGGTTCTTTCAAGGAAAGATTAAGTCCTTTTAGTCAGTCATAGTAATTAGGAAATTTCATTTCGATCATTAAGAAGAACTCAGTAGTCACATCCTTGCATGTTTATACCAGTTATAAACTTAAAATTGTATGCCAAACAATTTGAGTATCTTCTAGAAAGAAGTTATTCATTTCAGATTATCATTTGAACTCCATATACCCAATAAGGCACTAGTCTCTTCCATTCTACTATTTAATTTCATTCATTTTTACATATGAACATATTAGATTTTTTCCTTGATATTGCTTATACAATTTATACCAAATAAAACTCATTTATCCACTCTTATTTTCTAGTGTGGGTAAATTGCTTTAGGAAATTAAAAAAGGTCAAGTCTACTTTATTCAAATAGGTATACCCGCCTAGGTCTAGCAGGACCTAAAGAGAAGAAGGTTCAAATCATTTGGCCTTGTCTGTTACCCTGAAACGTTGTGAGAGCTTGGCAACATCTCGTGGTTCAAACATGCATTTTTGAGAGCTAAAAAATTGGTGACTTTGTTGGTGAATATTGCAAAATATCTGGTTGAAGATCATCATATAGAGTCATTGAAGAAAAATTCATAATTTGAGAAGTTTCAGAAAGAGTGATTCTGTTGGGGATACAATCAAGAATAATTTCATTTTTCTCACTTTTAACAACGTGAGTGGCAACTCTGACAAGAATATTGCATCAATTCAACATGAATAGTAGAATATCCCAATACAAAGGAGGTCATGTTGGAGGTCCTAGTGGCAACAGTAAGTGGACACATAAGGATGATAAGGTTGATAAGGGTAAGAAGGTAGCTGATGACATGTGCATAACGAATAAAGACAAAGCAACAAGACCGCATTGTGAGACATATGACTGTTATGATACATGGAGAGACAATTCAAGTGTAGAACCTTGTACCCCTAAAGAACAAAGAAATCATTTTTATAATCCTCAAAAATAGGCAGAGTTCGATGCTAAAATAGAAGCTAAACGAATCAGATATCAACAGGAATATAATCAAAGAATGGAGGGTAATCACAATGAGCCTATTGATCATGAAATTCCTCAAGAAAATTATGAGTTCTCAACTCGTCAAGAAATAGAAACACAGTTCGAGCTTCATAAACAATAAATAGAAAGAGAAAAAGTTGAACAGGAAAATATCCAAATGATAAAAGCAATCCAAGACTTGAAATTGTAGAAAGCCCAAATTGATGCTCAGACGGCTAGTTTTTCAAAGTATATACTGCCTCATAAGCAAGGAAACAATTATGCAAGGCCTTCAAACCCATCAAAGGTTCCTTAGAATCAGATGGGAAATCAATACAAAGAGCCAAACTATCCACCATATACCGCATCACAACATACAAATGCGCAACCACCTCATGGTCAACAATATGTGCCATATCTTCATACACAATACAATAATACAATGTATAGTATCAACACTTGCATAATCCTCCCCCTCAGCAATATACAACAATGATCAGACAATTTGATTTGACAGGGTTTCAATTATACCCTTACCCTATGGATAGTAATTGGAGAATTCTTGTTCATAAGTTTATGGGGAGTAGTGCAATTACTGTTGAAGATCATTTGAGGAATTTTAATGCTTTTTTCCAAGACTTGGATATATCATATGAATATTTACATATGAGGTTGTTCATGATGTCACTCACTGAAGAAGCTAGGGATTGGTTCAATAGCTTGCCAAAAACCTCTGTTGATTCTATCCGAGAATTTCATGATCAATTTCTTGAACAATATGGAAATCCGTGTGCACCAAATGTCGCTTTACATGAACTAGTACAGATTCAAAAAAAATAGAATGAGTCAATTTATGATTTTAACTGAAGATTCAGCAAATTGCAGAATAAGATACCACCTGTGTCAAAGTTTCCAAACTCTGCAGCATTGAGTATTTACTTGAATGCATTCGATCCAAAAATAGGGTATGAACTAAGAAATAGGTTTCCAAGAGATTTGGCTGAAGCCCAAAAGATAGCATTGACCATTGAAAACAACAAGAAAGTTGTTGGGATGATCAGTAAGAGAAAATCCTAGGGTTCCTCAGCATGCCAATAATTATCAGTATAAACAAGAGAACATGTACATAAATGAGAGGCCTCGGTTACATGACATGCCTTACAATATAAATTAGAAGGATGGAAAATCTGTAATAGATAGACCCAAGAACAAAGAAACACCTAATCCATTAAGGAAGAAGGGGGCGTATATGGTCAATAATAATCTCTGGTGTGAAGTTGTGATGGGCCACATTCCCCAAATCACTGTGTTGTAGCCCAAGAAATGCAAGAAGAAAGAATGTTAGTGGGTGACGGTGGAGAGGATCACACAGTGTACTTGACCTCAAATACCTTTCACCCTGCTAAGGAGGAGTATTCATCTTCAGAAGATGAAGGTTGTGAGTACGATGTTTCAAATCAAAGGTGCAATGTCCACATGGCTGAACAGCAAGTTTTTTCTGATTCTAAAGAAAGTTATGCAAAACAATACTCTGTTGAGGTGCCTATTCAATGCGATATAAGGAGACCCACTGAAGAGGAAATAAAGAGGTTAACCATTGTTGTAGTTGAACAAGCAAAGAGAAACTATTGATTAACAAATAGGACAGTGAATGAAAAGGAAGGTGCTCCCAAGGGAATATTTATGAAAGATAGAGAAGTAACACCAAGAGTTTTGAAGAAAACAAAAAATAAACATCATGATAAGAATGAATAGAAGCTAGTCCAAAAGGAGGAGGATAAAGAGTTACACAAAGAGAAGTAGAAAACTGGTCAATTGAATAAAAGGGAAAAGGAAGAATTCAAAGGGGAAACATTAGAGCAAAAGAAAATGGTTAAGGCAAAGGGTTCTTCATTTGACTTTTCTCAGGCTTTATCTTAGGTAAAAATGTATGTCCCACTACTCGAGATGATGAGAATTAAGGAGTATAGGGATAGTGCAATTCAATTGATATCAAATGGAAATGAGAAAAGTGTAAATTTTGAAAATCAAATGGCCACTAAAGCATTTAATAAACAAGAAAAGGTAACTATCCCAAAAGTGTGTCTAAATGATGCATTGGTAAATTCCCCACAAGTTGAACCTTTTTTCACCATGCTGCTTATAAACAACAAATTGTTGAGGAATTGCATGATAGACTCTAGCGCTACAATCAATATCATGCTAGTTGGAGTTATGAAACAACTTGGTATGTGGGTAGATACTAATGAAGGGAAGTGCTATGCAATGGATAGTAGACATGTTCCAGTAGTAGGTGTTATGAAAGATGTTGAAGTCAAACTAGCTACTTATCCTCAGGTGGCTTACGATATAGATATAACTATAATTGATACCCCTCCTTAGTTTGGGATGCTTTTATCAAGACAGTGGACGGAAGTGGTTGGGGGAATGTCCAATTTGATTTGTCTTATGCAACAATTCTAGTGAATGGCCAGGAATTTAAGTTGTACAACGAGCCAAGGATGAACCCAATTGTAGATTGTGTACCTCAAGATCAAGTCAATTTCCTTTTTGATATAGACCTTGGGAGTTTTAAGATAGAACCAGCCCAGCCAAAGCTAGTCAATGGTGATCCAATTGATAAACATGTTGCAAAAAACTATGATGGTGTGTGGAAAATGTACTTTGATGGAGCATGTAGCCAAGAAGGAAATGGAGTAGGAATAGTGTTTGTTTCACCTAAAGGAGTCACATTTAAATATTCATTTTTTCTAGCATTTGAATGCACAAACAATATAGCAAAGTATGAAGCTTTACTAACAGGATTGAATATGGTCATAAAACATAAGATCATGTTGCTAGCTATTCTAGGGGATTATAAGCTAGTTGTTTCTCAAGTTAAATCGAAACATGCAGCAAAACACAAGAGGCTGAAGCAATACAAGAATGCTATATGGGACACAATTGAGTTTTTTGATGCTTTCTCCATTGAATGGATTGAGAGGTCGAAAAACATAATGGTGGACTTTTTAGCCAATGTAGGATTGAGAAGAGATGATATCACACTGGCTGGAGTGTCTCAAATTGAGTTCAAATCAAGACCCATTGTGCCTGATAATATATACAATTGGCAGGTTTTTAATGATGATACTGACCTCCTAAAATTTCTTCACTGTATAGATCAATATGAAGCTCAAGAAGTTGACTTCAATGCCTTTGTTGAAGAAGCAGATGGAAAGCAGACAGTATTTGGGAAAGAGGTCTTACAGCTTAAAACTAATAAGCTTCCCAAAGGGCTAGTAGCATTGGAAAGGGTATATGATGGAAATGATCGGTCCCTCATGAAACAGATACCAGTCAAGAGAGAGGATATTGAAGAGATCAATTTAGGGACTAAAATGGCACCAAAAAAGGTATACATTGGGAAGAAAATAAACCCGACAATTCAAAGAATGTTGATTGCATTATTGAGAAAATATAAACATGTGTTTGCATGGTCTTATGAAGATCTCAAAGCATATAGGGAGGATTTTTTTCAACATGAAATCCCATTGAAACCAGATGAAAATCCATTTAGGCAAAGGCAAAGACCTATTAACCCAACATTGGAACCAAAAATGCAGGAGGAATTGACAAAGCTTAGAGATGGGGGTATTATCAAACCAATCAGGCATTCAACATGGGTTTTGAACTTGGTTCCTATGAGGAAGAAGAATGGGGATATCAGATTATGTGTGGACTTCATAAATCTAAATGTGCCATCTCTCAAGGATAATTATCATCTACCTAATATGGAGGTTATACTACATAAAGTAACAGGGTGTGATCTATTATCTATGATGGATGGGTTCTCTGGTTATAACCAGGTCAAAGTCAAAGAATCTGAGCAGTACAAGATAGCTTTTATAACCCCATGGGGAACATATGTTTATGTGAGAATGCCATTTAGTCTCACAAATGCAAGTGCAACCTTTCAAAGTGCTATGGACATAGTATTTGTAGACTTGATTAATGCTATCATGGTGGTATATCAAGATGACCTTACTGCTTATTCAAAAAGGGCTGAAGATCATGTAGAACATTTGGAAAAGGTATTTATTAAATTTTTAGAATATGGTATTATTTTGAACCCTAAAAAATGTCATTTTACAATCACAGAAGGTAAACTCTTAGGACATATTGTGTCAAAGGAGGGGATTAGAATAGATCCTGAGAGGATTGAGGCTATAGATAAGGTTCCTAATCCTAAAACTGTCAAGGCCATCCAGTCATGTTTTGGACAAATCAATTTTGTTAGGAGATTTGTGTCTAATTTTGCTGAAATTATTAAGCCCATATCAAAGATGTTGAGGAAGGGATAAAAGGTAGATTGGACTACAGAAGCATTAGAAGCTTTTATATTAATTAAAAAGGCCATCAAGGAAGCCCCTGTCCTTAAGTCTCCAGATTTTTCAAAACATTTTCAAATATTTTCATTTGCTTCGTTGCATACTATAGTTGTTGTCATGTTACAAAAGAATGAGGAAGGTCATGAGCAGCCTGTGTCTTTTTTCAGCAAGTCATTGCAGGGGTCAGAATTGAAATATGATATAATGGAGAAACAAGTGTTTGCATTGGTGAAATCCATAAAAGCATTTAGACCATATCTTGTTGCAGCCAAAGTGATAGCTTATGTCCCTCATGCAGCTATTAAAGATATTTTGACACAATCAGAGGTAACTAGAAAGAGATGCAAGTGGATTAATAAAATTCAAGAATTTGATATGGAAATACAAATCACCAAATTAGTAAGAGGTCAAGGTTTGGCCAAGTTAATGGCAGAAAAAAGTGTTGAAGAAAATCAAATTTGTAATGTAGAAGATGAAGGAAATGCAATTGCAAGTATTGAGCATGCTCCTTGGTATACAAACATCATGTACTACCTTAGATACATGAACTGTCTTGGCGGATTAAGTGATAATCAGAGAAGAACCTTGAAGTTGCAAGCGTCCAAATATGTGTTCATGGAAGGTGATTTGTTTTGGAAAAATAGGGACGGGATGTTGTTGCTATGTCTAGATGAGTCACAGGCCAAGCACGTTATAAGAGAAATACATGAAGGGGTCCATGGAGGCCATTATTCTGCAAAGACAACTGCACACAAGATTCTCAGGGTAGGTTATTACTGGCCAGAAGTCTTTAATGATTCTTTTTCATACGTAGGAAGATGTGAAGCATGTCAGAAGTTCTCAGGGAAAATGAAGTATCAGGGAGCTTTACCACTCAGACCTTTGTAGGTTGAAGCCCCTTTTCATCAATGGGGAATTGATTTTATTGGGGAGATACAAGAGAAATCAAGTGGAGGACATAAGTGGATCCTGGTAGCTACTGATTACTTCACCAAATGGGTGGAAGCAGTCCCAACCAAGCAGGTAACGAGTAAAGTTGTGATCAATTTTTTAATGGATAACATTATTACCAGATTTGGTACACCATCAAGATTGATTACAGATAATGGGATGTGTTTCAGATCTGATGAGTTTAAAGATTTTTGCAATATATATGTGTAGACACCTAAAAATGACCTAGGCCTACAAGCTTCATTTTTACCACTTTTCGTCCTAGCATAATTATGACACTTTAATTATGTTCCTAACCCATCTTCAACTATTAATTAAATAATTCACAATTATTTAATTAATTCAGGGTCTTCTATTCTTCCTGATTATTAAATAAATAAATCATATCTATTTAATGCGTCACTAATTATCTAAAGTCAACTCATAATTAAATAAAGTTCTCATTTTATTTAATTAATCTTTGTCATTAATGTCCTCTTAATTATCAAATAAATATATTTTAATGTATTTATTCAATATGTCACTAATCCTTAAATCCTCTCTTTTAATTAAATAGATTTGCTAATCTATTTAATTAATTAACCACTTCTAAATTAAATAATTATTTTTAATTATTTAATTGTTGTATGTGACACTTCTTTATTTTTAAATAAAGCAACTTATTTAAAAATGTCTCGCATAGTTAACTGATTCTTCTTTTAGTAATTAATTTCAAAAATCAATTACTCATTATCTCACAAAATCCATATTTTGAATTAATTTAATTCAAAATGGAAATATTCTTCTATAAATCAAGTAATTTCTAAAATTACTGATTTTCTAAAATCCCATCTTCTTATCTTCTAATTTTTGCTAATTTCATCTCAACTATCACATTTATCCTTGATTTAATTTATTTAATTAAATCTTATTCACACATTTGGGCATTTTGCCCTAACCCTAATTGAGAGTTGCCATTTTGAATCTTAACCATTGATTCTAGGGCATTTTCTCAATCTCTCATCTCATCCATCCATTGAAAAGGGAATTTTCTATAAAATTCCATTTTCCTCTCATTTTTAGATTACACAGACACGTTATACACTTGCGCACTGACATAATTAGATGTTTTTCATAGCAATTGTGGCATTTATTGTCTTTATTTGATTAAGTCTTAGCATTGTTTAGACATAGGTATTGTCAATCATAGTCATAGGCATAGGCATTTGTGTAAATCCTTCAAAGCTTGGTGTAGGACTTAGACTTGCATTAACAGATTGCTCACACGTCAAATCTGAGGGCAACACATCAGCCAGCAAGCTAGAAGGTGTTACAAAAATGAATCATGGAGGTCTCGACGATTGACAGGTATACTTGTTCTTTTTTTTACTTCCTTTGTGTTTTGTAATGGCTTTGGGTTTATTTTCTTTTATTGATTTGCTAACATTGAATCTAATCTGAAAAATAACCCTCAGTTACAATATGGTATCACTATGTCTTATGCAGCTCCTTACCATTCGCAAGCTAATGGTCAAGCAAATTCCAGCAACAAAAGTCTTTTGAAGACCATAAGGAGGATGCTAGGTGGGAATAAAAAGGCTTGGGATTCAAAATTGAGGTTGGTTGTATAGGCTGATAGGATAACTGTGAAAAAGGTGATTGGAAAGTCCCCATTTGAATTAGTATATGGAGCACAAACTAGGATGCCTTTACAAAATTTGTTACCAGTTTACAAATTTATCCTTCAGGAAGATATAGATATTCTAGAACCAATGGAGGAAAGAATGGACAGCTGGCAAAGCTTGATAAATAAGAAGATTAGCTCAAAACCAGAATGTGAAGTTGCAAGCACAAATGAAGTATTTATTTGATAGAAGAGAAAAAGATAGAAAATTTGAAGAAAATGATCTGGTGTTAATGTGGAATGCAAGGTGTCAGGAGAAGGGAAAACATGGGAAATTTGAAGCTTTGTGGTTGGGACCCTTTGTTGTTGTTGGAAAGAAAGGTGAAGATTCATATTATTTGCAAAACATGACTGGTGAAGAACAAGAGTTGTATGTACATGGGAAATTCTTGAAGCATTTTTTCTCTTGAGCAATACAGAGGATTAAGGGTTGCCAATGCATGGACAACTCTTGGCAATCCTCTCAAAAATTTCTCTTACATGCACAGTAGTCTAGAAAATAAAAGGAGCAGGAATTGCCAATACATGGACAATCCTGACATTCCTTCATTAAATAAATCTTTCCATGTATAGTAGTATAGGGTCATGTTCATCTCCATTTCCTTTCATTCCATCCTGCTCATTGGTCCATCACCTTAAAGGTTTGGTCTACTCACCCAGAAATCTAGATCCTTGCAATGATCTCACAATCATTCATCCCTAGATGGAGCCACTATTAGAATTGTAAAATTTTGAAAATTTTACAGTTGTTTATACTCATGAGTTTCTAAAGAAGTCCTTACCATAAGCATAGAAATATGCTTTGCATAACATTTTTACCCATATTTTGTCATTTGGTTCCATAGAATTCATCTAACCTTGAGCATTTGAATGTATAAACCATATCAGCATGATATGATGCAAGTCTCATAGATCCATGAAGCATTTTATACTAACATATGTCTTTTTGCAGTCTATTAGCAAGAGATCAGGATTGTCTTACAGATAAAATTTCATTTGGTAATACACGTCGAGCAAACACAATTCATAGTCTCAGTGACAAGAGGATCCTATCGGCAAGAAAATCTACATCGAGATAAGTCATATCGAGCCTATTTGTGTCTTACCAATAGAAGACATAGAGACATGTCGACGAAACAACAATCATCAGGATAAGTCATAGTGAGCACATATGTGTTTTACTGATGAAGCGCAAAGAACTATGTCGCTGATACAAGGGTCATCAGTGTGATGTCCCAGAGCATTCATTTGGTCTCATCAAAAAAGCAAGAGTGGATTTCATTGTTTTCATCGAGATGAAGTCAGGGAGTCTTGTTGACCCCTATGTCACAGTGATAGGATTTCATTGGTAAAGGACTTGGCGATATGTTTGATCATCGACGAGATTGGCATCATTAGCGAGATCTATGAAGGTCGTACTGAATGAAGTTCCATTGGCAAGATACTATTATATCTCGGTGATCAAAAAGAAAACTGAAGGAAACATATCGGTAAGACTTGAGTAGTTGGAGGAATGTTTGCCGACCCTCAATGTCACAGCGATACTCAAGACTAAAGGCACAGAGCATTAGGGAGACTCAAGATTTTGGTGTGATTGCATGACACCATAGTGACATATGATCTATTGACTATCAGGAAAACTCGTAGCATCGATGAGACTACAGGACACCAAAGCAATATATAATATGTGGTAGTCGGAGAGACTCAAGGCGTCAACAAAACTATATGACGTCATAGCGAATGTCTAGTGAATGTTTGAAAAGGCCCGAACAGGATAATTACCCGAGATTTGAATACGAAAGGATGTGTCCTTTTGAATAGTCGATGTATAAATACTCATTTTGACAGTGAATAACGAGAGAAGAGGGAGAAAGGGAGAAAAAATACAGTAGGATATAGAATGTTGAGAATTTTGAGACTATGATGCATGTCTAGAACAATGGAGATTTCAATTGAATTTATTTGATGTGATGACATTTTTCTGGTTGCAATTGTTTGTTGTATTAATTAAAAGAATTGTTGAAGTTGTCTCCAAGGTTGATGTTTTCTAATTGTTTAAACTGATATATCAAGGATATTTTTTAGTTTATCAGTGCACACTTGCTATATCTATATGATTGGATTAATTGGTTCTTTCAAGGAAAGATTAAGCCCTTTTAGTCAGTCATAGTAATTAGGAAATTTCATTTTGATCATTAAGAAGAACTCAGTAGTCACATCCTTGCATGTTTATACCAGTTATAAACTTTAAATTTAATACCAAACAATTTGAGTATCTGCCAAAAAGAAGTTATTCATTTTAGATTATCATTTGAATTCCATATACCCAATAAGGCACTAGTCTCTACCATTCTACTGTTTAATTTCATTCATTTTACATATGAACATATTAGATTTTTTGCCTTGATATTGCTTATACAATTTATACCAAATAAAACTCATTTATCCACTCCTATTTTCCAGTGTGGGTAAATTGCTTTAGGAAATGAACAAAGGTCAAGTCTGCTTTATTCAAATAGGTATACCCGCCTAGGTTTAGCAGCACCTAAAGAGAAGAAGATTCAAATCATTTGGCCTTGCCTTGTCTGTTACCCTGAAATGTTGTGAGAGCTTGGCAACCTCTCGTGGTTCAAACCTGTGTTTTTGAGAGATAACACAAACTACCCAGAATATTCTAGTTTATTATCTTATTTGAATGTTCCTCACTATCCCCACTCACATTGGTCAGTAAATGTTGGATGGGAATGGGAAAATTGTCTTGCTGCAGTGAAAAAGGAAGATTTAAAGGATAAAGTAAAAGAGTCAAATTTCATTGCATTATCTTTAGATGAAGTTACTACGGTAGACAATAATTCTTGGGTCTGTATGCATTTGTATACTGTACAAAACATGTTCTCCAAGCTCATCTTCTCTGTGTTCATAAAATGAAGGACAGTTCAACATCGTAAAATATATTTGAACTAATCAAGAAATATTTGAATGAAATTGCAGGTATGGATGAGTTGGCAATTGCAAAAAAGTTGGTGTGTGTACCTAAGCTGGTGGAGCTACAATGATGCAAGGTCAAAGGACCAGTGCTTGCACAAAGTTACAAACTACTTTTGCACCATACATGCTTGGCATTCACTGCATGGCCCACAGAATGAATTTAGCATTCAAAATTGTAAGCAAATTTTCTACAATATCAAAAGTCAAAAACTAGTTCGCAAGATCCACGCATACTTTTGTTGAAGTCCTAAACATTTCACAGAATTTCAAAATTTTGGTGAGGGAATAACACCAGGAAACAAGCTTCTCAAGGATGTCATTACCAGATGGACCTCCTTGCATGGACCAGTGCAACGATTTCTTTTAATATATCAATCCTTAATTGGAGTGATGTACAAAAATTGCAGCATAGTAGACAAAGCTCGTAACCTCTTACATAGGTTAAGTGATATAGAGACACTCTTGACTTTAAATAGTTTTCTCCCCATGTTGGATGTGATGAATGAGCTTGTGAAGAAATCCAAGATAGAACTATGTATATTAATGAATATGCCAATGTACGTAAACATACATGCTTGGCCCTCAATCATCTATATCTAAATCTAACACAAGATGGTGCAAATTATTTCATGTGGTGGAAAATTACTGATTTTAATGATCCTGATAATTATTTATAGTTTAATGCAAGCGGGCACTTATGTATCTATGTATGTGGATATGAGATACAAATGTACCAATGTAAGATAGCCAGGTGTTCTAGTAGAGTAGCTATTACCGAAGAATATTTTAAAGGCATTGTTAAATCTGTTGGTGATAATTTGAAGGAAATTGCAAAATCTCTTTCCTTAGAGATTCATGAAAATTTCCCTCGACATGAAATACTTGAAGCCATGAGTATTATGTATCCTCAATTTTGGGAAAACCAAGATAACCCAAAATATTTTCATGCTCAGGTAAAAATCTTGATTGAATAATTTTTGAAAACTATAACATACAATGAGCAGAAAATAGAAGGAATTTTAGATAAAGCTAAGCTTAGAAAACAATGTA
>VDFB02379345.1:0-36659 GCA_007258455.2 Sequoia sempervirens
TCAGAGTCTGTCAGCATCAGACGGATCAGTCATCGGGTTAGAAACAAGGGAGATATTAATATTTGATCGTATTGATTAAATATTAATTAATTAACGTTTATAATATAAAGTTATAATTTAATATTATAACTTAAGTGAATTCCTTGAGGGGTGCGCATCATGAAAAAAGGGGCCAGTTTGATATTTTATTAATATTAAATATTCAGTGGAGAACTATGGAGAATGGAAAATATTAAAATATGAATATTTCATTAAAACCCTATTTTCAAGGGAATCGCACTTTTCAGTGTATTTGAGGTTTTGCCTTGGGAATTGAGCCCATTATGAGATTATTGAGTTTGATATTGATCAATTTTTGGTCTGAGCATGAGACTTAGGGTTTCATACGTTTGATTCCTTGGAGAGCGAGCCATCTCCAGCGGAAAGCAATTCAGAGAGTGTGCAATATCACTTGATCTATTGCCTACAGAGGTTTTCTTATTCAGAGGAAACTACAGAGCGTCAGAAGAATTTATATCTTCAGTTATTTACGGTTGTTTGCATCCAGATACCTTCCTTTGCAGTTGGCGCACCTTTCAGAGCTTACAGAGGGAAGCCGTACTGTTTTGTTCATTGCTGATTGAGGAAGCCGTACTTACCAGGCCGTACTTCCATTATTCTGGCCGTACCATACAGATTTGAGCCGTCTTTGTCTTGGGAGGAGATACCGAATCTTTGACCTTCTACAGTCTCCAGCATAGGCGCATGTTACCTGGGCATCTTCAGAGGATATGATTTGAAGGAAGGAGTGCATTTATTGAAGCAGCCGTACAATTCTGTACTTCTGCAGCAGCAATACCAGGTTTCTTAAATATTGAAAATTCGCTATTTATTTCATTATATGTATCTGGGTATCATTGAAATCAATTGAAAAGCTTGAAATAAGATACTGGCGCCTATATTCTTTCATTTCCAGAGTAATTAGAATTTTATTGAATTTATTTCAATTTATTATCAAAATCGTACCTTTTCAATATTGCATCAAAAACACAAAAAAAATGCAAAAACCCTAAAACGTCAGAAAAACATTAAAAATCTATCAGAAGCAGTGTTAGGGGGAAACAGGGGTTTCTACATTACTACTTTCAAAAACAAGTAAAACTAATCAAGTATTTACAACAACTCCTACACTGGAGTGATCTTCCCATTTTCCAAGGCGCTCAAATGTAACGCTTCAATACTTGCATTTGAGTCTTCAAGAAGAAAATGTCAGGGCGTTGATTTTCAGCGCCCTGACATCTCAAAGTTTATCTAACACCCCAAAGTGCAGAGGCGCTGAAAATCAGCGCCACTGCACCAAACTACCTTGCTCAAAGTGCAAGGGCGCTGATTTTCAGCGCCCTTACACTTTTTCCTATTTTTCCTTAAAACACTTCAAATCTTCCTAGTTTCGCTCCGAACCACGTTTTTTCTACTCCATGCATCGTTTTTTGTGCCTCGTCCCTCGTTTCATGCTTGCCCAACATTGTTGCTCGCTTCACGCATCCCAATGCTACTTCTTTCTGCTAATCCCTGTTGATTCACCATCCTTGTGGTTTCTCTTCAGATCTTGTCAAGTGATCCCGAAGGTGATGTCCTTCGATCTTGGTTCTTCCAGATAAAAATTTCATGCAAGAGACCAGGAAGAAGTATGAAGACTCCGCACCCAAAGCAAGGAACCATGAAGATTCTTGATCTCCAATGTTAGACTTTTTGATGCTTTCCATTATGCATCTTGTAAATAGTTTCTGACATCTTAAATGTCTTTTCTCGAAATATAATTGCACCAAAAATATGAAATGTAATTTCTTGAAGACAAATTACACTTTGACTTTGGTCAAAGTTAGGTGAGATTTTCCTTAATTAGCTCACCTAACTTTCCTAATTGTTGTACCCCAAAATCAAAATTTTTGTTACACTTAGACATTTTGAAGAAATGAGTAAAAGTCTTGTTAAATCAATCAAAAAGGTCAAAATTTGGGTGTGCATGTCTTGCATAAGGGATTAAAATTCAAAATTTTCAAATTCTAACGATCTGGGTCTGCTCAGAGCATCTCAACCTACAAAACCCAGATCTCAGTTTTTCATCCCTAAATTTTAGGAAAACTACTATTTTTAGAATTTTTCTAAATTTAGTAACGTTTTTTGGGTTTTTCTGGGTTTCTTTGGAAATGGATACAGGCAAAACTTTCTAAAAATAGAAAGTTGGTCTGTCAGGGTCCAAACTGATTTTGATTGGCTCAAAATACGTCCATATTAGGTTGGTGCAGTTAGAATCTCAAAATAATCAATTTTGCCCTATTGGGTCTATTTAAGCTTTTTCAAAAGCACGTCAAGAGCTCCGAAGACATTAATGGAGGTCATTCCACTGCCAGGCGTCAGATTCAACATTCAGAGCATTCGACAGAAGGTGAGTTCATGATGCTTGCACGAAGAACGAAGCAAAAGGTTAAAAATGGTGAAAATTTTCTAACACTGCCAGACATGGGCGCCCCAGGTGAAGAAGGGCGCCCATCTTTTTAGGGCACCAGATGATGGAATTAGGGTTTACCCTTCTAATCAAAGTTGCTCAGTTCTCTGTCAGCTCCGCAACGGATCCAACGGCACAATCATCAGATCATCCAGTCATCCGGAATTCGTGGTTGAACAGGGAGGTCCCAAATTGATGTCAGAATGAAAAATAATGAAAATTGTCACAAATTGACTAAGTGTGGAAACTTTGGGCGCCCCTGGTGAAGAAGGGCACGCAACTTTTTGAGGCACCTAACTCAGCAGTTGGGGTTTGAAAATACGCTTGATCTCTTCAGTGTTTAGCCAGCTTCGACACGCCTGCCTTCGTCAAATCATCCGACTATCCAATCTCTAGCAAATTCAAATCAAAGTCGAGGGTATAGAATGAAGATTCAAACTCTGAAGAAAATCAAATGAAATTTGACCTAGTCTGGAAGGTTTGAGCGCTCCAGGTGAAGAAGGACGCCCAAGTTTTCAAGGGGCTAAACAGGTGAATTCATAAAAGTTGCTCTAATATGATCTCTTCGCAATTGATCCAGCTCTCCAACGAGATATCCAACACATCTATTGGAGGTTGCAGTCGCAAGATACAAGGAGCCGAACAGAGGGTCTGACGAGAGCTGAATTTCAAAGTTTAGAAGCAAATCAAAAAAAAGTGAAAAACAAACTAAGTCTGGTGAACATGGGCGCCCCCAGCCAAGATGGGTGCCCAAGCTTTTGAGGGATTAAAATTCATTTTTTGAAAAAGTTCAACGCAGAAGACCCCTCCTAATATCTTGTCAGCTTCGTGATGAGCATAACAGGCAATCAATCCGACGCCCGAGTCACCAAATTCGACGAGATCATCCATAGAAGAGGAGTTAATGAAGAAATCGAAGATCGTGAAAATGGCAAACTCTAGATAAAATGGGCGTCCCTGGAAGGAAAAGGTTCCCATGAATTTGAAGGTCAAGATGAAGTTTTTAACCAGAGACTCCTCCAGAAAATCCTTCTCAGAATCAATTAGGCTCCGCGATGGATCCCTCAGCTCGCTCATCAGATCAATCTGCAAACCGGAAATCAGAGGCGAAGTAGGGGGTCAAAATGACAGAAAGTTGAAAATATCAAAAATTTGACTTAACTCTGCTTAAAGTGGGCGCCCTTGGTGAAGAAGGGCGCCCATCTTCTCATGCCTTGAAATTTTTTCAAGATTTTCAAAGTTTTTAAAAATTCGCTTGTGAAGGAAGGCGTCCAAGTTCAATGAAACTGAGATTTTAGGGTTTTGGAAATAAAAGCAAAAGAAAGCAAAGTAAAAACAAAACCCTAAGTCTATTTAACACCTCTCTTTCATGTTATTTTCATTATTTTTGCAGGTAGCATTCAGAGGAGAAAGTTGGCGCAGCAAGTTTGAAGAATTTTTCAAGAATTCAAGAGCTTAGTTTGCTGGCTTTTCATCAAAAATTTCAGACCAGAACTTAAACCCTTGCTTTTTCAAGCTTTTTCATCCAGAAGATCAAGTTTTTCAAAGAGAAGGCCAAGGTTTTCAAATTTTCAGTCATCTGGGTCTTTTCACTCCGCTCTTCTGAAGAAATTTTCAAGAACTTCATCAAGTTGCAGCAACTGCTTTTATTTTGCATGTCAGTGAAATCCGCATTGCATTCAGTTTTCAACCATTGGGGTCCTCTCAAATCAATCTTCTAAAGAAAACCCATATCACAGCTTTTTTCAAGAAAATTTCAAATCCTAGGGTTGGCTGCTTTTTTGATCAGCCATCAGGATTTTGCAAATCTAATCAACTGGGTTCATTTCTAATCATATTCTAAACAAAACCTAGGTGCCAGCTTTTCTTGGCAAAAAAATTGAAGAAATTAGGGTTTGCTGCTTTTTCAGGAAAAATTCAAAATTTTTAAAAACGGATGATCTGGATTGTCTTGCATCGAAATTCTGAGCAAAACCCATATTTCATAAAAAATTTCAAAAATTCTTCCGTTTGAGCAAGAAAAATCATCATTCTAAAAATAAAAATTGTTCAAGACTTGTCGGCACCTAGGCGAGTTTATAGTCGTTCTTCAAGTTTTCCAAAATGGAGTACACTCCCAATGTTTTCAAGACTGAATCAGCTCTCTATCATGATTACATCAAAACAGCTGTGACAGACTTGCATCATATCAAGCCGGTGTTCGATCTACATGGCTTGGACAGAGCAGGCAATACCTTAATCAAGAACCTAGGACATTCTGGACTCCTCATAGGAGCGTCTATTCCTATATCAGTCTAGAGTCTTGAGTTCGTAATCGCTTGCATCAAGCATTACAACCCGGCTACAAGGGAGATACAGTCAGCCGATAGTAGATTAATTTGCAATCTAAAGCCTGATATGATCGAGAAGTGTTTTTCCATTCCCCCATGGCCTGAAAGCGTCACTATCTCAAAGGGTGAATGTGAAAGGATATGGAACATGCACAAAGACAAATATAGCAAGAAGATTGCATAAAGGTGGATGAAGGAGAAACACAAAACATTGCCCAAGAACGTCGGGCGAGGAGAGTTTAAGGATGAAATTGCTATCATTATCACCTTGCTCAACAGGGTCACTGGCTCAGAAGATGCCACCAAGTTTCAGCCTTGGATGTTTTACACCATACCCCACATCATGAAGAAAACCGAGTTCTATGATTGGCCTACCTTGATTAGTGAAAGTTTACATCAGCAGCTAACAGAAGACTTCCAATTTCATGAATTTCATATAGTGTCCTACCTAGTCTATCAAGGTCAATTCAGAGGGTTAAACACCGAGGGATCATTGAGTGTACAGTACATATATAACTACTATCCCTAGTTGGAGTTCACGAGTTCATTGCATCACTACAAAAGGGTGAATGAGACTTTTCTGATGTATACAGTGTGGGAACTAGACAACGAATTGCACGTTCACATCTCTTCAGTTGCCAAGACAACAATAGCGGAGTGGGCAGATTGGTTCATACAATTTCCTACCTTCACTTATCTCAGGGTCTACAGTTATTCAGGTGCCTAGCTGATGTTACCGAGGTATCCGTTAGACGAGGACGTCTTCATGCAATTCTTGAGGCAAGCGCACAATGTCCACACAGTTTTGAGGAATAGAAGGAAACCCTCCCTTCAGTTTCCATTAGGGTTGGAAATCTACACATGCAGGACTACTACAGATGCTAAGACAATGGGAGATGAGCTAGATAAACTCGGTCTCAAGCCTTACAGTGAGAGAAGATCATTTGATCCTCATGGTGTCTACGTTGGCCGACTTGAGAAGAACTATGATCATATATCTGCCCTTGAAGATTTTTGGGCTAATTGTACAAATGAGTTCGAGGTGCGGAGGTGTAGTTACAGCAAGCTCACTCTCCATCAAATGAAAGACTACTTAAATGAAGACATAGAAGGGCTATCAGATGATGACGAGGATGTGCTTCTCCCAATGTATGCTCAAAAGCGAATTGAAGATCAGCCTCTTCTTCAGGTTAACTGGGCTAACAAAGAATCTCTTTCAATAGAAGACAGGACAAGACAAGTCCTTGAGCACAACAAGGTTTTCCTAATCCTAAAAAGGAAAAACTCCATTCCAGTAGCAGAGCCGCCAAGGACAATTCCCTCTTCTTCCAGAGCACAGTCAAAAGGGAAGGGTAAAAGTCAGTCTGAAGAGGGCGTCAAAGGTAGTAGATCAAGTAAAAATGTAAGCAGAAGGTTGGACTTTTCAGGCATAGTCATACAGGAGCCACCTACAGCTGAAACAGAAGCTCCTCCTAACGAGCCCGTACCTTAGAATGAAACAGAGGAGCCACCTTCGGCACATGTTTCCGTACCTTTGACAGAACCTTTACCGATTCACATTGACCTTGTTATTGAAGATGACGAAGAAATTGCAGTTATACCTCCTAAGGAAGTTAGCAAAGATACTACCGTGTCTTGGCTTGAGAACTCCTTGGGGAGGGTGAGAAGAAGACCTTCATATCAGGTAAATTTCGATGATCTTGACACCATTTATCAGGAACCTCCTAAGAAGAAGGCAAAGAAACAAGTTCACTTTGATAGGAATCCTGATGGTGAGATAGTCATGGAAACTACATTGCCCCCAGAAGACAAGAATAGGGACGAGGTGAATATGGATGACTTCGTCATGGTCAAAGCTAATCTCGGTAGAAATACTAGACATGCGGATGTGAGTCTATTTAGAGTTGTGTCCAAAAACCTTCAGGAAAGAGTGCTCAGGGATGGAGAAGACAAGGCAGCCCTCAAGGCTGAAAATTAGCAACTCAAGCTTTTTATTTCTAAACTTGTCCATGGTTCTTCACAAGAAACCCAATTGCTGCCCCAAATTTTAGAGACACCAGCTGATCATCATCAGTTAAGAGAGCTATTTATTTGTGGGAAAGAAACTTAGGAATGGATCAAGAGTTTCATTGTCAGAGGAAGGGAGATCTTGGCACGAATGTTCCAGTTGAGAGAAAATGCTCATGAGCTACGTCAAGGCATCCAGGGATTTGAACAAGCACTGGCCGAGGTAAGACCAAGGCATGAGATCATCATTGTTGATTTAGATACAGCCTATGGTTCGGCAGTTTCAAAAGAACACAATAGACAAATCGTGGCCTGGAGGGAGCGTCACGTTTTCAAAGTTAGAACCTACGAGAGGATATTTGAAGAATTCATCGCCTACAGACAAAGGGTGATTGAAGCTCTTTTTTTCATCAGCGAGTTTGTCACAGAGATTCCTTCTCGGTATAGTCTTGAAGATGGTTCCTATGTCGGGCTTGATGAAGTGCAGGACCAATTTCAGAGTGTTGTTCGCAGTTGCAATCCAGTTGGCGGAAGGATAGGTCATATTTCGGTGATGTCAACAAAGTTCGAGAAAGCGGCCAATGAGGCCGAAGATTTCCTGAGCTTTATCGTAGATGCTGAAGATATTCTAAAAAAGCGGTGTTTTGCTATTGAGGGCATAGATGCACTGAACCGGGACACAATTTCTAACTTCCTAGTGGATGTGATCGAGCTTTAAAGCAACTTTCTTCTAGAAGCTTTCTTTCCCGCTTTCTTTCTATTCTTGGAATAATTCTTATCCATTCTTTGAGGATAGAAAGAAGATAAAATGTAATAGTTGGCATTTCCCGCTTTTTTATGCTTTCTTAGGTTTTAGATGTTGTCTTCTTTCTAGATTTAGTAATAAAGCTTGCTTGCTGAGCAAGCCCTAGATTGTGAAAGCAAGGAGATTTTAGGGTTCCCTACTCCTATGCTTATCTATAAATAAGAGCCTTTGCTTATTAGTTTCTTTAACCGTGCTAGTGAGATCAAAACGCTGAGCCTATTGTGCCTTCTATTTGTTACTCAAGTATTGTTCAATTGTGTTGTGATAGCAAATTGTTGAGCCTCTTTAGCCAACAAGGAGTTAGTGTGATTACTGTTTCTATTGTGTAAGAGAAAGATTGCAAGCCTCTTTAGCTGCAATTTCTTGTTCCAGGCATGTTAGAAGTGAATCTTGTTCTAGAAATTTGAGTAATAAAATCATAAGCCTCCTTTGCCTTGGTCGAAAATCTCAGATTTTCGTTATTTATGTTCCACTATCATGATCATGATTTCAACTTACATTGAAGTGTGTAGATGTTTGTCGGGAGATAGTTTATCAAAGTGGTTTGTCAAAAAATCTACCTTGTTCATTTTTAGTTTCTCTTGCTCTGCTATTACTTGAGAAATTAGAAACATCTTTAGTTTAAGTTAGTCGTAGTTGAAGTTCTTCAAATCAGAAAATCTAAACTGCAGCGTTTGTGTTTAATAACCTTGTGCTCTAAGCTGATCAAAAAGATAGGTAACTTAGTTTAGTTTACTTTCTTTCAAACACCATCAGCAAGAGGGAGCTTCCCCTCCTAATTTGAAGAGCAATTCATCTGTGCATAGCTGTCCGTTTCAAATACGCATTCCAGAGGTGCGAGTTTAAACGCCAACACTAATTTTACTCCTTTGATTTCCTAGATTTGCTCATCCCTCTTCTCTATATATATGAGGGATTTCTATTGTATTGTTTATCTTTGATGTCTAACAATGAAGTGCTGCTCATTTTGTAACAAATGTATGAAACTTTGTGTTCAACTTTGTGAATTTGAATCTTATCAATAAAGGAAGTTGCATACCAAACTTTGCGTTGGATCAATCATCTTTTGAAGTTGATTAAGATTGGTGGTGATTATTGTGTGAGATCTAAGGGCTTCAAGTAAATCTATGTAAACTTTGTGATGCATTCTTTACTTTGAATTTTAGTTTATGTTTGAGTAACCTTTGGTGGATGAACTGCAAGACTTTGTGCTTGCATTTGTTCGCGCTGTTCGTGGAACTACTTTGGTGGGTAAACTGCAAGACTTTGTGCTTGCATTTGTTCGCGCTGATCATGACACTATTGTGGTGATGTATCTAGAAGACTTTGTGCTTCTAATATAACACTTGTTACGTATCTCAAGGATCTACTGCTGGAAAATTATGGAACGACTTTGTGCCTTCGTAAGCTTTCCTTTATCGTTTTATTGTTATTGTTATCATGCTGTGTAATGTCCCCATTTTGGCCATATGCTCTTCATTTGGTTTTAGCCTATTTCCGGAAATCCATAGGCTACTCAGATGTGCGAATTTAGGGTTTCCACTTTCATTAAGTCTTGCTTCCAGCTCAGTTCTGCTTTTTGTTGGTTTTGAGGTAAACTTACTATTTTTGGCAGTGGCTATTTTTAGTAAGTCTAATTTTGGCAGTGGCATCATCAGCAATTCAACTCAAGTCAACTTGTTATCCATCAGTCTCAGTTTGGCTTTGGGTTTGGTTTTCTTCATGAGTTGAGTTTATACTTAGTCAAATTTCATGTTTCTCAGTTGTACCCCACGCCTAGGAGTAATAACTTCATGTTGTTTTAAAAGAGGGGCCATTAAAGGGGTCAATTGTGCATTTAATGATTTATTAAATGCTTTATTGTTGCAAAGTGAAGTTGGACGCCTAAAGGAGGTTGAGTAATATTTTATTATTTCAAAAACTAAAAGGCAAAAAGGTGGCGTCCCTTTTGGAAGTATAAGTGATTCAACTTTTTGGAATTTGAAGAGTTCTTGTTGCTTCATTTGCCAACTAAAGCTTATATTTTGCTGCTGTTTGAAGAGCTGATTATCGAATGTTTATGCTAATGTTATGCTGTCAAAATGACAACTTGTTTAATACTTCGAGGGATGCTTACCTCCTAGTTCCAATCCAATTTCGTGTTTGAAAGATAACACCTAGTTGGTCTTATTGCTGCTTCTCAATCAAACTAGTAGATTGTGCTTCAAAGTTGGTGAATTTTGGTGAGAATTTCAGTTTTAATGTTGCTGGTGTATACACAACTAAAAGTGTTTTTCATTTACAGCTTTTGATGTGAATTTATTTTGGTTATGGGTATTTGATCCTTGCAATTCTATGCTAATGGCGACCATATTTGGAGAATTTCATAATTTAATTCCAAGTATTTGATTTTTAGCAAGAGAAATCGCCCCTCTTGAGGGCCGTACCATCTTGAGAGTGCATTGGGATTCGTGCAAAATAATATTTTGAGTTTTGATGCAGTTTTGTGGTTTGAGTTTGGGCGCTTATCCTCCAAAGAGACTTTGCATTTTGTTTCATTCAATTCAAAGGTATATTGAAAGAGTTATGAGCCTTTCATTGTTTTACAAGTGGCTGGTTTACAATTTCAGTTTGCTGGTTTTTATTATCAGACTTCAATAAGTTCAAAATTTGGCTTCAATTTCAGTCTTTGAGAGTTATATAAACTAGCTAAATTCATCCTTCACATATTTGCATTCATTCTTCTATGGTAACACTTGTAATTTGCAATTTTTCTTAATTGTAAGGTTGAGAATTAGTAGTACTAATCCAACCATTTATTTACTGCATTTACTTGTGATCTTTAATGCAAATATCATAACCCCTGGATGGTTTACCGCTAGTGTGGAGGAATCTGATTTGTATTTATTTTCTATCACCCATTGTTAAGTGGAGAATTCCCATTGTTTAGTGGATGCCCGCCGCAGTGAAGGAATTAGTCTGGATTATGTTGTTTTTTTACCCCCACTGTTTAAGTGGTTGAGCGGTCTTCATGGCTGGTTATCCGCCTATTTGTTTCAGTTTTCAATTAATAACTCCGTCATATGTTAGCACCTCGCCCTCAGTGGGATCTTGAGTGCACATTCTTGACGTTGAGTTTGTTTCATTTCAAGTACTGTTCTTTAATTTCTCCACCATATGACAACACCTATCCTTCCTTGGGATTGAGTGTGCATTCTTGGCGTTGAGTTCTTTCAAGCTTGGATTTCAGTTTTGATGCTAATGCTAATCAAGTTGGTGTGTATAACTCTATCGAAAAAATTGGTTGGCATATTTCATGCTAGTATCTCTACGCTTTGCTTTGTCAAGATAGAGGTATTGGAATTACTACTTTGTCTTTGGTTTGAAGTTGTACCGAATTAGAACTACCGACCGTGGAGCATTGTAAAACATCTTCTCTAAAAAAAGAGAGAAGGATGAATGTGACACACCCCGAATCCATTAATTATAGTGTACATGTTGTAAATACTTGATTAGTTTTACTTGTTTCTGAAAGCAGTAAGAAGGGCACCTCCCCTTTCTGAGAGGAGAGATTACATCTCACATAGCTATGGCTGAAGTCCTAGTTGTGTAATCTATTGAAAAGTTGATTACATAATTTTCACCCAACACTGTACACCTCAAGAAGGACAAAAACCATGTACCAAGAGGGCAAGAAATTCCCGAGGAACAAGTACAAAGATCATTAAGACTCAAGGATCAACAGAATTGGCAAAGGGGATTAATACAAATCGTTGATGGAGTAGATGAAGACTTGAATGAAATAAACCAAAATATCATAGTACACCAAAACCTTGGTGGAGAAACTGACGAAGGGAACTTCAAAACACCATCAATAATAAATAAAACAAAATATAAAATAAATAATGAAGTGACAGAAGAGCTTGAAAATAACATATGTTGTATCAGAGAACTGTCCATATCAGACAACGAAGGGACAAGGATTGGAAGATTTGAGCCTAAGACCCCAAGGCAAAGAGAGTACCGGAACAAACCCTAGGAGACTCGAGGTGTAGAGGACATTGACAGAGGATGCGAGGAAGACTCGTACGTGGCTGAGAGTGCAAGTGACGCATTGGGATGTTGCGGGAGAACCAATCCAGTCAAGTCCAACGCACAAGGAGGGCATCGGGGAAGGATGGTGACCCCGCCAGTCGAGAGGCAAAAGCTACCAAAATTCACGGGGAGCGGGTCAGAAGATCTAGTACAGCACTGTAAGACGTGCAAGATGATATGGATAGCAAATAGACAGGATGATGAGGACTACTGGCTGAGAGCATTCCTAATGACGTTGAGGGGTGTAGCCATCAATTGGTACAATGAACTTGATGCAACCCACAAAGTATCATGGCAAACGTTGAAGAAGGCATTCCAAGAAGAATTTAAACTCCTCAAAGATGATAGTGAAATCATAGCAGAAATCTACAATACGAAGTAAGGGAAGCAAGAGAACATGCAAACCTATAACCGTAGACTCAAAGAATTGTTGGGAAAACCGGAGACCTAGCTAGCCAACGAGCTAAAGAAGTGATGGTTCGTTGAAGGGTTGCTCTTGTCTCTGAGAAAAAAAATGAAAGTCGTACCTCCGTCATTGTAGGTCGAAGCGTACAATTGGGCGATGGATATAGAGAGCGAAAACAAAACATCCTCCCGAGGGAAAAGGAAGACGAACGATGAGGAGAGTATGGATGACAATAGTGACAATGAGTCCAAGACCGTACAAGCACTAAGGAAGGACATGATGAGAATGATGAAAGAATTGAAGGCCAACAAGGAGAGTACGAGGGAAGCCAAAAAACTGTGGTGCACAAATTGCAATGGGGAAGGTCACACAAAAGAAAACTTCTAGAAGAAGTTGTTTTGCGATATCTGCCATGTAATGGGAAATTCCATCAAGGAATGCCCATACAACCTAAAAACAAGGAGTATGCAAGTGCTATTCACAGGAGAACAGTCAACCCCGCCGAACACACCACCGAAGCCCCAGTACAATAGCAATGCATCCCCTAGAGGTTATCGAAGCAACAAAAGTCTGAGAAGCAGAACACAATAAGACAGCAAAGGTCGACCCATGATACAATGCCAGAAGTGCAACGAATGGGGCCACTTCGCCAGGGAATGCCAAAATGGTCAAGGTTCGAGGGAAGATTGTGCAAGTGGTGTGGACCAGGTGATCATGAAGACAACGAATGCCCCAAGCAAAAAGGCATCCATATGTTAGATGTGGAGGAGCAAGAGGTATTAGCAATTACTAGAGCGCAAACGAAGAAGGCCATCTACAGATCCATGTACACAAAAACAAAGAATGAAGGAAGCAAAAGAAAAAGTGGAACTGGTGATGATGAAGGAACACAAAACACCTCTAGAGAATCCAAACACCTCTTAGCGATCGAAGGCAGAAAACAACATCGTATGGCAGGTATTGCAGACCACTGTACCCATAAAGGTGACTGACCTTCTCTAGACTATGTTGCAGTTGGGACTGGCGATCACGAACATAGTCGGTGATGACCAACATCAATGGTAGGAAGGCCGAAGGAAAGAATTGATAGCGGAACCACCACCGTACAGAGAACAAACCATCGACCTAATGCTACTGACGACAAACATTGAGACGATGCCAACAGTCATACAAATGGAGATTGGAGGGAAAATCTTGACAAACACTATTGTCGATGGAGGATTGGGAGTCAACGTACTACTTGAAGACACATGGAAGAGTCTCAAAAATCCCACACTCTGGCCACCGACATTCGAATTAGTGGGTGCCAATTAGCACAAGATCAAGCTGTTGGGAACACTAATGGCATAGAAAGTCCTGATTGGCACACAACAATTCCTGTTGAACTTTGTTGTTATCCCACTACAGAAGGTGTATGACACACTGCTGGGACGAGGATGGTTGATTGCCGCCAGGGCGGATCATAATTGGAAGAGAAACATACTCTCGATTAAGAACAATGAGCAAAAGTATGTCATTGACTTGAAGAACCAAGTCGTGAGTGAAGAATTGGCTTCCTCCAGATTAGAATCAGATGGAGGTGAGTTGAATGTCGACGAAGGGAGGAAAGTTATGGAATTGAACACCGGTGGTGTACTTGAACTTAAGAGTTGCTCAAAGGACGAGACAAACTCGCTAAATGGCCTATTTCACTGGCAAATGGAAGACTGCAAGGTGTTCCATCAAGAGTGCAACATGTTACAGATCGAAGAAATCCATGAAGGAGAAGAGAAGGGCACATTTAGCCAAACATTTCCAACTGGAGGGTACAAAGAAAGAGTATCAGAACCGGACGATACACTAGCCCACAAGAATGCGGATGAATTCCGTGTAAAATTAATATCGCTCATCGCGTCGCTCGCTAAATATCACGGGATCCATCAGCATCATCCGGGTCGTTCGGCGTCATCCGTCGATAGTCCATCGCATCAATCACTCCGTAAAAAATTCGGCATCATCGGCGTCATCCATCGTCTCCGGCATCGAGATCCATCCGCCATCCGGCGTCATCATCCGTCCGTCGAAATCAATCATCAATCCATCCTCGTCGTCGCCAATCTGTCATCCATCTAAAGGCTGCCAAAAGACAAAACATCGTATGAAAGAAGGAACTCTGCATTATGGGCTCACCACGGAAAAGAGGAAAGCAGTTTGTAATGGCCCCATTCAAACTGACTTTTGGTGTGGATTAGCCTTTCTTTGGGAACAGGAGGCTAGTCGGAAGTTAAAATTAGGGTTTCCTAATTTTGAGGAGATCATTGCTCAGAGATGATAGTTTTAATGGCGGATTCCTTCTGGGTTTTCAGAGGGCTTCGCAGTGGTATGATCGTCTCAGCATTTAGAGTACTTTTTGGAATTTACTATTTTTAGTAAATTCTATTTTTGGCAGTTTCCAGATGTGCTCAGGGTGGTTGATTCCTGGCTTCAGAATGATCAGTTGACTTCTTCAGTTTTGGCTTCAGGGTACTGTCGGAGAAATAAGTTAAGTCATTTAATTTAAAAAGTCACGTTTTAATTATTATAATTAAACGTTGACCCTTGGCTTAGACTTAATGACTTAATGTTGTGTTTAAAAGGTGGTTCCTTGAGGGTGGCGCCTTCATTGAGAAATGATTTAATATTTCCCTAAGTCAAAACAAGGTATGATGGGCGCCTTTATCAAAGTGTGATGTTTTAATTAAAATATCATTTATTAAGTATTGAAGGAGAAAGTACGCCCAATCTTGAGGAGGATGAAGTTTGACCTAAAAGCAGATTTAGGGTTTTGCAAAGTCAATTGAAAGTTATAAAGAGGAGTCTTGGTGCATCATTGGGGTTATCTTGGAAAATACACCGTTATGCTGCCGGATTGGCTCTGGATCGCTTCGAGGAATGAAGGCCTCCTAGCATTGGGCATCACTTCGTGTTTGGAAGACAACATCAAGTGGTGATTTAAGATAGATTTGTGAGTTCAGTTGATTATGTGCATTGCAAACATCATTGTAATCATTTAGTTTCTGTTTTCTGCATATTAGAGGTTTCCTAAGTTGCATTTTTCCATACAGCAGATTGCATGTTTTATTCATAGTTTGAAAAAGACCAAAAAATTAGTTCTGGGTACTGTTCTTATCTCTTTGTTAGGCCTAGGCGCCTCATTGTCTAAATTTGCAGATTTTATTGTGCATGCATTAATTTTTAAGAGGAAGTCGACTGGCTCAGCAGGGCCGTACCATGTACTTTCCTTGAAAATTGTGCATTTTTTATGTAAGGCATTTCGGGTCTGTTTCAGGTTGTTAGTTTGATTGACATCACGTTAGGTTTGTTTTGCAATTGAAGTCTTGTCAATTGGGCAATTTACTAAGGAGTTAAGAGCATCTGAATATGTCTATAGACTGCTGTTAATGTCATTCAATGAGCAGATTTGTAACAGGAAACAGCAACAGCATTTTGATCCTTGAAACATCTTGGTTTTGGTATTCTTTCCTGAGATAAAAAGTAATTTCTATGATGTAATATTGATCCATTGATGTTACAGTAATGTTGGCAGGCGAATTCCTCTTATTCTTGTAAACTGACAGTAGTACTGGCAGTCTTTTTATTATTGCTCAAATCTGGTTGCATTTCTCCTTTCGTTCAAAGTTATTGTTATAGCTAGAACTCCGCCCTATGGTAGCTACTGCCTACTCTGAGTAGCAAGCACATTCTGGGTGTCGAGTAGTTTCATTTCTCAGCATTAATCTTTCAGCATTGCTTTGTAATTCACTCCGTCATATGCTCGCCCCTCACTCCGCATTGGATTGGGTAGCACATACTTGACGTCGAGTTCTTTCTGCAACTAGACTAGAAGACCCTCTGACCAATGCTCACCCTCAGCGGTGCCATTCTGGTTAGAGTTACAGCTTAAGCAATCTCTTTAGATCCTCTGACCAATGCTCGCCATCATTGGCGCCATTCTGGTTAGAGATGCTTCTTGCACGTTTTTGGTTTTCTCATCTAACCTTAACGGGTGCATGCTTGTAAGTTGTAATCTGAATCATTGAAAATCGAAAAAATTTGGCTCGGAATATTTCAAAGTTGCAAGATAAAATCATATGACATTGTGAAGGCATTGCACGGCAGTATAGCATGAACATCGTACGACAATCTAAGACATACACTAAAGGAAAAGGTGGAAATCAAAAATTGTGCAAGGATCCGACAACTTGTATGGACCTATATGGAGTCGAGGAGGGCTGCAAACTAGGAATAACACGGGCAGACCTATTACTATACGGCTAGGAAAAGACATCATTGTACGATAGAGATTTTGTGTTGCACGGGTGCGAGAGATTAATGTCGCACGTCATAAGCAACAGTTCATTGTATGGTCAAATAGACACATGGGAAAGAAAGGAAACTACAGTATGAAGAATGCGAACAATGAAAACTTGTCAAGCACCACAGAGAGGGAAGTAAGCAGTAAAACTGAGAGTAGTGAGAAAAGACCAAGAAGAGCCTATCTCATATGGTGAATGAGAAGATTTTGCACCATACAGCATCATCAGATCACAAGACACCAATAGCAATCATGTGGAAAAGTCATAGAAGAATTGATAGTGTACGAACTACAAAGGAAGACGATGTAAGGCGAGAATCCACACAGAGAAGGCAGAAAAATCCATACAGGAAGCAATAGCAGAAAGCAAACGAGCATTAGAAGACACTATATGACCACCCCAAGGCATTGAGCAGAGGTCCATACAACATTCGAAGAAGGGAGAAATAACCGTACAAAATTGTAGGGTGAAGAATGTACGTCGAATTTAGACCTATACAACGGAAGTGAACAGAGCAGTGGCGAGAAGGAATTTTGTAAATCGTACGACTAGTGGAGGGAAGGAATCCGTATGCGATACGATGAGAGTTGTAGCAAAAGACAGTATACATCAAAATGTACAACCAATCAAGTGGTTGGTGTGCATCGTGAGGCAAGCACAGTCTCCCATTGCATGACAATCAACGATCATACAGTTCAACACGCCAGAATTTCTATTTTCTAGTATGGTCAACAATATTTGGAACCTCTTGAAAAATTAGGAAAATGATGTACGTGATGCAGTTTAGTGTGGTTTTAGAAGTCTTAAATTGGTCCTAGCACTAGGGGTGCTACCCCTTGACCCCGGAACCCGCGAGGGGCGTTGCCCCTCGACCTCACTGGGGGCGCTGCCCCCAAACCCCCGCAAGGGGCATTGCCCCCAAACCCTTGCAAGGGGTGCTACCCCCAAACCCCAACAAGGGGTGTTTACCCTTGACCTCGCTGAGGACGTTGCCCCAAGAAGCTCATCACACATATTGGAATTGCCAAGTCCTAGGGTAGCTAACTATCAAAGTATAGCCAGTTCACCCAACCTCACGACTAGCACATGTTGGAAATATTGTCATTGATGTCAAGAAAGCGGATTAAGCATGACTGAAGATAACATATTTGAAAGCCATTTATTTTGGTCACGCCCAAAAATTCTAGGACTCCAAAGCACATGTAATGTCCCTTACCTAGCCTTGCTCTTGAATTCGCTTGTTTTCCCTAGAATTTAATTGTTGATTAGGTTTACGGTTTTTTCTTTTTTTGTGTTGCTATTTCGGGGACATGACAGTCCACCCCACCCAAGATTACTTGTCCTCAAGCAATCACCTTTCCAAACATCTTTTCTCATTAGGAGTTACGTCCTTCCACACCTCTTCCCTATTCTTGAGATCCTAATTTATGTTTCTTGCAAAATTAACCATTGGATTCTTCAATGACAGCACAGCAATGATTATATTTCGGGGACATGATAGCACAACAATGATTAAAGTCTACATTGCAATATTACTCAACTTTCAAGCAGATTATAGTAGTGTCATGAGCAGATTAAAGTACAGATCAGATATGAGAAGAAAGATATAATATGTATTCTAATCAGATTCATCGAGTCTGAAAGAAGAAAGCAGAAATCTAGAAGGCCAATCAGATATTAGCATTTCTCAAAGACATGATCATAAGCCGATTCTACATTCTGGAAAGGATCGATGATTATACAGTCAACAGAAGTAATCGACTTCATTAAATCTAATCGATCTTGTTAAAGAGAAGTAAATCAACATACCTTATGTGATCTTATTGAAGCAATCAAATTGAAGGCAATCAGATTGATTACACTAATATAATCGATCCTAGTAAAAGATAATCAGTCTCATTAAAAATATACACATTAACAAATACATAAGTAATAAAGGCAATTAAAGTTGGAAAGACAGATTATGAAATGGAGTGATTTATTGTTATGAAGAGGTGTGATTCTTTAGATGCTGATTACTAATACATATGAAAAGATGTGACTCAAAGTGGAATGACACGATTTGTTATTGAAGAAGTGCAATTCAATTCTGAATAGAAGTGCCCCACTCTAAAGCGATTTATCAAAGAAATGGAGAAGTGTGACTTGTGTTTACTTAATACAACTTCAGATTTATAAAGACAAGTTAATAAAAAACTTGAAATGGTATGAATTTTTCAAGTGATGAAATCTTTTAAAAGAGGTTGCAATGTTTGATCAGCATATACATATGAGATTCAATTCAGATTTGCGAAGGTGAAGAGTATGATTATGTAAAAGGAAGAGCAGAAGTATATATATCATTTGTGTGAGCTTTAAAGAGGCAACATACATCACAAAGGAGGAATTAAATTGAAGCAACAAGCAGATATGTTGTGAAGATCTCATTCTGATTTCAGATTTTCAGTCTATCATAAGAGGTTGGTGCCTCAAGTTAGCCAAGTTTGGTGCCTTGCAAGAGGGAGTTGGTGCTTCCTGTAGGTTGGTGCCTACAAAAATCATAAGGGAGTTGGTGCTTCCTATAGGTTGGTGCCTACAATCATTGTAATTGATATATATAAGAGCATTATTTTGTACCGTAGTTTTCTCCTATAAAGGTTTCCACGTAAATCTTGGTGTCATCTTGTTCTTAATTGTCAAATTCTTGCATGATTGTTATTTTGATCAATTAAGTTTAAACTTGTAAAAAGTTATATTATACTGATTCACCCCCCCTCTCATTATAATCGTGTACTCATCAATCAGTATCAGAGCCAGCCCTTCAAATAAGTCTAACAAACTTGAAGGGAAATCTAAAAAGCACAAATGAGTGGACAAGAAGGATTCTCTTCCAACAAGGCTCCATTGTCTGAAGGGACAAATTATGCATTTTGGAGTTTAAGAATGGAAGCTTATATAAATGCTCTAGGGTTTGACATATGGCAATCAGTGGTAAATGGATATAATGCTCCATCAACTCCTCCAACGAATTCAGCAAGAAAGAAGGCTAGTGAAAATAATGCTAAAGCCAAGAATGCAATCTTATGTGGATTAACCGAATCAGAACTTGTGAAAATAATGCATTGCAAATCTGCCAAAGATGTTTGGGACAAGTTGAAGCACACCTATGAGGGAGACAAGAAAGTGAAGGGAGCCAAATTGCAAACTCATAGAAGCAATTTTGAAAGTCTTAGAATGGGAGAAGAAGAGAATGTTGTTGGTTTCTTCTTGCATGTAAATGAAATAGTCAACACCATCCAAGGCTTTGGAGAGGAAGTAAAGGAATCAGTTGTAGTGCAAAAGGTCTTGAGATCCTTCCCATCAAGATTTGATCCCAAAGTATCGGCAATAGAAGAAATGAAGGACTTGGACACCCTAAAAATGGATGAATTACATGGAATATTAATTGCTTATGAGATGAGAATTGGAAGAGATACATCACTACAAAAGGAGGCTGCATTCAAAGCATCTAAGAAATCAAAGGAGAAGAAAATGGAAGATAATTGTGCAACAGATGATGAAGAAGCAAATTTTGTGAGGAAACTAAAGAAAGGGTCAGGGAAATACAAGGGTAAACTACCCTTCAAATGCTTTACGTGTGGTAAAATTGGACATTTTGCAAAAGCAAGTCCTTGTTCTTATAGCAGTGATAGTGAAGAAGAGGAGGAGTACAAGCCAAAGAAAGGAAGCAAAAATAATAAGTATCACAAAAATAATAAAAAGGAAAACTTTAAGAGCTAATGCTCATACAGAGATAATGATTCTTTCAATGACTATGATGTGGAAAGTTGTGAAGAGGAAATGTTTATTCATGGCTGTAGAAATAAAAGAAATTGAAGACAAGGATGAAAATCACAAGAGGTAGAACATAATCCAAAAGATTTGGTAGAAGAGTTGGAATTTACTATAAGCAAGATTGAGAGGCTGAAAAGAAAAAATCAAAGAAGAAAGACTAGATTTGAAGAGGAAAGGAAGAAGTTTATGGAAACAAAGAAATTAATTTCAGATTTAAAGCTTCAAGTTGAGGAAAGCAAAAGGATAGAGGATCTAACCAAAGCCAAATTTGAAGAAAAAGAAAAAGAATGTGAGAGGTTGAAGTGTAAGATTGTCACACTAAGAAAAGAGCTAGAAAAGACATCAAACAAAAGCATGAAGCTTGAGAAAATTTCCAAAGTAATAGAGAGCAAAAATCTAACCAATGATAAAGTTATATTGATGATGTCAAGAGCACTAATAAAGGAGAATGTAGTAAAAGGGAAGAAAATCAAGCTCAACCTAAGGTCAACAATGCTTCAATTGAGAAAAGGTACATAGAAGGAAATACCAATCTGCAAAGACAATTCCAGCCAAACAGGTCACATCACTCCTTTGGTTATTGCTATTCTTGCAATAAATTTGGTCACAAAGCTATGAATTGTAGAAGCTATAACAGATTTAATGGATGGAAAAATATTTCTAGTAGATTTGAAAGTAGAAGTTATAACCCATTTTCTCCTCTAAATTTTGTTGTTGAGTGTTTTAAATGCAATAACTTTGGGCATACAGCAAGGCATTGCAGAACTGTTTTTGAAAAATCTTCCAAAACAAGTCAAAAGGAGGAAACTCTACCCAAATCACATGGGGAGAGTATGAAAGTTTGGAAATAGAAAAGAGAAGAAAAAGAAAAATCCATGATTATCCAAACAACATTTCATGTGCAAAATGAAAAGGATCAGTGGTACATTGATGGTGGTCGCTCAAACCATGTGACTGGAGATAAAAATAACTTTATCCACTTACAAAATATAGATGGAGGATTAATAAGATTTGGATATAACACTACAGCCAAAATTGCAGGGAGAGGTGTTTTGAGTCCGGACAATGGGCGAACAAAAACAGATAATGTCCTATACATTGAAGGCCTAAAACATAACTTACTAAGTGTAAGTCAAATGTGCAATCAAGGTCATACCTTAATCTTTCATGAAGAAGACTGAGATTAGAAAAAATGGAAGACATATTGCAGATGCAAATAAAGTTGGAAATAAGTTGTATGTTCTAAGTGAAATCAAAGGTCAAAAATAATTCATAAGTCAAGAAGACGAGACTTGGTTATGGCACATGAGAATGGGACATATGAACTTTGACAAGTTGGTCAAGATAAGCAAGAAGCAAGCGGTAAGAGACATGCCCAAAATTTGCAAGACAAACAATACTATTTGCAAACCATGTCAACTTGGGAAGCAAACAAGGGTAACTTTCAAAACAAAGAAATATTCATCATCAAAACCATTGGAACTTGTTCACATAGACCTATGTGGACCTACTAGAACAAAAATTTTGCACAGTGAGCATTATTTCATGCTTCTTATTGATGATTTTTCTAGGATGACTTGGGTAACATTTCTAAAAGAGAAATCAGAAGCCTTTGAAAAATTCAAAAAATTCAAGGCATTAGTTGAAAATGAAACTGGTCATAAAATAAAATGTTTAAGGTCTGATCGAGGGGGGAGAATTCACATCAAATGAATTCATAGAGTATTGTGAACAACATGGGATTAGAAGACATTACTCAGCTGCTAGAACACCACAACAGAATGGGGTTGTGGAAAGAAAAAACAGAACAGTTCAAGAAATGCCAAGAACAATGCTCAATGAAGCCAAACTACCAGATTCATTTTGGAAAGAAGTGGTTCTTACATCAGTATACATTTTGAACAGAGGACAACTTAGAGGAAATATGGATAAAACTCCATATGAATTATGGAAAGGAAGACTTGCAACAGTCAAATACTTCAAAGTTTTTGGGCGCAAGTGTTACATAAGGAGAGACGAAGAAAATTTGGGAAAATTTGATTCCTGATCTGATGAAGGAATATTTGTGTGTTAATTTTTACAAAGTAAGGCTTACCGTTGTTATAACAAAAGGCTGAAAAAAATTGTTGAAAGCAAAAATGTAAGAGTTGATGAGGAAAGATACTACAAAATTAAAGCACCTGAGGTTGATTATCAAGAAAAAGAGTGTTGGAATGAAGAAGAGGGGGAGGTTGAAGAAAATAATGAAGTAAAAAGTATAGAAACTCCACAAAAGACACCCTTGAAGGCACAAAAGACACCATCCAAATTCATGCAAAGAAATCACCCCGAAGATTTGATCATTGATGATAAGAGTTAGATCTACAAGAAGAATGATAAACTACCAAGAAGAATGTAATATTGCACTACTATCCAAAATTGAACCCAAAACCTTCCAAGAAGCAAGTGTAGATAAAAGCTGGATTGAGGCAATGAATAAGGAGTTAAGCCAAATTGAGAAGAATAACAGTTGGGAACTTGTCCCAAGACCAAAAGACAAAAACATAATTGGTACCAAGTGGGTTTTTAGGAACAAACTCAATGAAGATGGACAAGTGGTGAGGAATAAAGCAAGGCTAGTTTGCAAAAGCTATGCTCAAGTTGAAAGTGTGGACTTTGAAGAGATATTTGCACCAATTGCCAGGATAGAAGCAATAAGGATGTTCTTGGCTTATGCAAGCCATAAGAACTTTAAAGTATACCAAATGGATATTAAGTTTTCCTTTCTAAATGGAGACTTAGAGGAGGAGGTCTATATTGAACAGCCCGATTTCTACTATCAGAAAATAAGGATTATGTCTGCAGATTGAAGAAAGCACTCTATGGTTTGAAACAAGCCCCAAGAGCATGGTATGCCAAGCTTGACAAGTACCTTCAACAACAAGGGTTCAAAAGAAGAGTTGTTGATAACAACTTATATATCCAAACTCTAGGAGATGCTCAATTGATAGTAGTGATATATGTGGATGACATCATTTTGGAGGCAAAAATGATAATATGTGTCAAGAATTTGCTATGATAATGCAGGAGTTCGAAATGTCAATGTTGGGAGAACTATCCTTCTTCCTTGGCTTACAAGTTTCAAAATCAGATAAAGGAATCTTTATCTCCCAAGCCAAATATGTGAAAGAAATATTAAAGAAATTCAAGATGGAGGAATGCAATGCTGTAAGTACCCCCATGATTACAAGTTGTAAATTAAGCAAAGAGGATGAATCATCGAAAGCAAATCAAACAATCTATAGATCAATGATTGGAAGCTTGCTATACTTAACCACTACACGACCAAATATAATGCAAGTTGTTGGAATGGTGGCAAAATTTCAATCTGCACCAAAGGAAACACATGTTCAAGTAGTGAAAAGAATATTTAAGTACTTGAAAGGTACTTTGGAATATGGCCTATGGTATCCTAGTGGAAAGGACTTCACTCTAGAGGCTACCACTGATGCCGATTGGGCTGGAAACTTGGATGATAGAAAGAGTTCAAGTGGAGGAGCTTTCTTCCTTGGTGGAAACTTGGTATCTTGGATAAGTAAAAAACAAGCAGCAGTCTCATTATCCACTGCAGAG
The DNA here is from genome assembly GCA_007258455.2 of Sequoia sempervirens. Classification (NCBI taxonomy): domain Eukaryota; kingdom Viridiplantae; phylum Streptophyta; class Pinopsida; order Cupressales; family Cupressaceae; genus Sequoia; species Sequoia sempervirens. The sequence continues at coordinate 23,870 of VDFB02379345.1, forward strand.
GCTGAATACATAGCAGCAACAGCCTATTGCACTCAAGTACTATGGATGAGATTGTTACACCCCAATTGTGAAGCTACTATTTACTATTACTACATAGGGTAAATATGAATGTAATGTGAATTTTGGAGATGAATAAATTATGTTTGTACCTTGTTATCATTATGAATGTTATCTCATTTGATGTTATCTTAGTTGATGTTATTCATGGTGAAATACTGCATATATGTGAATGAAAAGTTATTGAATTATTATTATTCTAACTTTGGAAATGTTTAGGTATACTGCATATGTTATGAAGAATTGAACGTTGTGTGCATGTGTTAGAGGATGCAAGTATGTGTTCTATTCCTCAAGGCGGAGGGGAAGTATCACTCGAGAGAAGATCTTGGTCAGGTAACCAGTAAAAGTAAACTATTTGAGCATACACACACCACATTAGAATGATTGAGTTGAGTTAGTTTGTGGGTAATAGGTAAGTCATCCTTAGCTAATATGTTTGCATTTGAGAGTATTGCTACTATTGCATGTATTACTGGGTGATGTTTATCTATTTGAGTTTTTGAGATCTTTCTTGTACTATTACAATTATATTGACATGCGGGATGTATATGGAAGTATGTGTATATATATGCACATGCGTGTCAATAGGATCCAACGACATGTATATGCACATGTATAGATGTACCACACGTAAACACTTATCAATATGATGGTAATTGTGAATGGCTATATGTGAATCGGATGTGAACATATATATATATATATAGTATATACATGTATCCATATGTATATGTATATCGATACATGCATACGTTGGCAAATGGACACGCTCATACAGATGCATTGATATGATATAGCTACATATACGTGTACATAGAGGTATATACATTTATACATATATATATATATATATATATATATATATATATGCATACATTCAATATAATGTGTTTATTATATACTATATTGCCTGTACTCTTACATAAATATATATACATATATATATTGAATGTATGCTTACACTATTAGCTTACAATATATGTATATATATATATATATACATATATGTAAATATATATTAAACGATTATATATATATATAAATACATTATGGTATTTAAAAATACATATATAATATATGTTAGTAGAATTCGACTAACTCTTATTCAATAGAAGTTGATTTATAAAGGCTATTTTTAGACGTTAATGTAATGTTCCCTTCTTGGCAGTGATCAATTTTGTTGTCCATTGGCTTATTCCGAAGACTTGTAGGCTAGTTGGGGGTTGAAATTAGGGTTTCCACTTCAGAGGTGTTTTTGGGGTCTTGCATGTTGGAGTTTCTGACGCATGTCTAGTGGAGCTTTCTAGGTTTTTGGAGAGCTTCGCAATGAGGTAACATGCATGACAGGATATTGACTTGCGTTCTCGGCTACTTTTTGGAGGCTTGCATGTTGGAGTTTTCCAGTTTGGCTTCTAGATTCCTTTTGGGTTTTCAGAGAGCTTTGCGATGGTGTGACATGCAACTGAATCAGAGAACTCTTCCAGACTTACTATTTTTAGTAAGTTGCGACGGCTACTCAAAATGTGGAGAAAATGAGTTTGGAACAACTTACTATTTTTAGCAGTATGCTATTTTTAGTAAGTTCTATTTTTGGCAGTGCTATTTTTAGCAGCAGTTTAGCAGTTCAGTGCAGTGGCTATTTCTGGCAGGTCAGCTTGAGCAATGGTTTCCAGCATTTGAGGTGATTATTTTGGCTAAGGTATGGAGGACGATTTGGAGAGAAGTTTTTTATAATGTTTATTAATTAAACATTTTAGAGGCTTTATTTGGCAAGTGATAATGTTTTAAGTGAAATATTAACTTAGGCAAAATGGACGCCTAGTTTGAAGGAATATTTGCAAATTATAAAATATTTCACTTAATCATATTTGGACACCTATTAGAGGAGATACGTTATTTTATAAAGTATTGCACTTTAATACTTTTGGGATGCCACATTATACTTTATTAGCATTTTTGATAAAGTATATTTCATTATTTGGAGAAAAGGCTAAATGAAATTCAAATTGCAAATTTTTGAAGATGAATGTGAATTTGAGATAGGTGCCCTAATTGGACGGAAAAGAATATTTGAATTTGGGAGAGAAAAAAGTTATAAATAAGAGTGTTGGGCTCTTCATGGATATCTATTGTTGCTTATCATATTGTTATGCTGCTGAAATGCTTTTAGAGCTGACTTCGAGGAATGCATGCCTCCTAGTTCCTTCTCTTGGTTTCGTGCTTGAAAGATAGCACCTAGCTAAGTTTTTAGAGACTACTTCTCATCCAAACTAGAAGACAGAGCATCAAGGTTGCATTTTAGAGATTTGTGAGTTTTGCATTTGCTGGTTAGGATTTTGCTGAAATAGAAATCTGCTCATAAGTCCATGCACGATTTTTTGGTGGTTCTGGGTATTGGCCCTATGCTTTAGTCTACCATGGGCGCCCCTCCTTGCAAGTTTTCAGATTTTTTGGAGGTGTCTCGGATTTTATCTTGCTAGTAGAACATTTCTGGAGCTTGTACCTTCTTTGAGGTTGGATTGGGAAGCGTGCATAAATAAATCACTACTATTTGGAGGAGTTTCTTGGCTTGGTCTTGATCGCTCAACTCTTAGCTCTCATTTGCATTTAGTTCCACATCATTTGGAGGTGTTTTGACGAAGTTATGAGCATTTTGTTGATTCTAGGGCTTGCTGGTATGAATTTTCTGATTGTTGCAATTTTATATCAGACCTGATATTTTAGTCCCTTTTGCTATATTTCATATGTTGGATAGCTTGTGCTTGTTTGGAGTTCATTTCCTAACATATTGGAGATCATTGGTTATCTATATCTCATTGTATTTGCAAATTGTTCATCATATTGTAACGCTGAATCAGTAGTACTGATCAGCTCTTTTACTTTCTACACTTTACATTTTGTATCCCCAATTTAGTGGAAGAGGATGGCTTTGCCGCCTAGTTTACTTTTAGTTTAATCACTTTCATTCCCACGGTTGTGGATGCGACTGGCCCTTGCTCAGTCTACATTGTATTTGCTTTCTGTTTCTCCGCCATATGATAGCGCCTTTCCCACTTTGGGTTAGGAATGCACATGCTTGGCATTGAGATTATTTTACTTGCATAGCATCATTGTTAATAGAATCTCCGCCATATGGCAGCGCCTTTCCCACCTCGGGTTAGGAGTGCACATGTAATGTCCCCATTTTGGAGGTAGTTTGATTTAATTAATCTAATTAATTAAGTTGTCCAAAATAATGATTATTTTATGAGGATGACTAATTGATTATTTTAATTAAATTAAAAAGTGGTATTAAGTTAATTATTTATAAAATTATCAAATAAATAAATATTAAAAGGTAACTTTATATTTAATTAATTTAATAAAGTGACTTAAATAAAATAATATATCATAAAATCACTTAATAAAAATAAAATAATGTTCTGGAAGCTTCTAGATTTTGGGCCGACCTCTTGGTGAAAAAGAATAAATAGGTGAGGCCAGCCATTGTTTCATTATCTAGGAATTGTTGTTTGAATTGATGACTTTTTGGTGGTGGAGAAGCCAGCTAGGGTTTCAGCCATTGGAGGACCTTTGGGGACGAAAAACCCTCATTGGTTATGCAATTTTGAGGCTGTGAGATACCAGCTGAATTATTGCTGATTGTGGGTCTTACTGCAGAAGTCCAATCTTGTGCTTCATTGTGGAAATAATTTGAGTACAATAGCTGATGTATTATTGTACTTATTTTGAGTAAAGTATTTGATTTGCAACAGCTGATGTATTGTTGCATTTGATGGAGATTTGATGATGATGATTGATGATTTCTTCTTGAGTGTTTGTGGAGCCAAGTGGTCTGCAGATAATCAATTTGTCTTTGGGAACAAAAACTCCCATCGATTGCATAACTGAGGGAGTGAAATATCTTTTGAAGGGTTGCAGATTGGAGGTGATGTTTCAGTCACTTCATTGGGCAAATTTTGTGGCCAAGGGCCAATTTTGAAGACTATTATTATAGGAGCTGATTTGCATTGAAGAGTAGTATTTGTGGCATCGATTATTTGAAGGGAAGGATAGATTTCAGTTGGGAAAATTTTGAAGCTAAGTCTAAAGCAAAACAGGGACGCCATTGGAGACCTCTTTTAATTCATTAGAGCTCATATATGCATCGATTCTTCTTGGAGATTGGGGTGCTTCCTTCCTTGGTCATTGCTGATGGTGTTTGGAGTTATTGAGGGCTTGGATTCATTGCAAATTATTTTATTTCTTCATTCATATCAGAATAGGGGCGATTTCTTCAAAAATTCGATTTGGCTTTCCAAGGTCTTCAACACACAAGATATTTATTGCTTCTTCATTGGAAATTCAAGGCGTCATCAAGCTTCAGGTTCCCTTGTGTTGTTTCATGATATTTCATGTTATTTAGATGCATTTTAGATGGTACTGCTGTAGGTGACAGTTTATATCAGACTTAAGTATTTATTCATATGTAAGCCAAGAGTCTTGGCCATTTCATCTTCATTGTAGAAGGTTGCATTGTCAATAATAAATCTGAAGTTGGGAGTTCTCTATTGCATTCTTGTCTATTTGAAAGTTTAAGAGGATGTATGCCAACTGTTTGACATAATGCCTATTGGCTGTAGCTGCATATTTAGCTCATGAAACTTCATCTATTGCATTTGAAAATACAAAAATAAATCTGCATTGCATCTAGGATCTTGTCTAAACATCATAGAAGTCTTTTGCAAGTAGTAAATACATTGGATATCATTGGGAAAACGTTTATGCACTCAGACCAGCAAGTTACAAGGTTGCACATGAATTGTTTGACAAAATTACAAACAGCAAATTAGGGCAAATTGTGATCAGTTTGAGCAAGGCTCATTACAGCACATGCTTGGCATTGAGTTTACTTTCTAGTACTGCATTCTTTACTAGTGATACTCCGCCATATGGTAGCTTCTTACCCAGCTTGGGTCGGAAAGCACATTCTTGGCGTTGAGGCTCTTTCCTTCAGTTGTTGGTTTGATTTGAGCTAACCCTAATGGGTACTTTGGTGCTGTTGTGATCATCTCAAAGTTTGAAAAAATTGGGTTGGCTCATTACAGTTAATGACCATGGCAATAAAGGCCGATAATAGTCATCAATGACTATGAGATTGGAAGTCAATTTGGAAAGGCTTACGCCTATGTAAGTGAAGCCGAGTTTCACTCACCATGTCACGTATGTGAACACATGAATGCATTTTAACTGCTAGCTTAGACTCGGTCGACGTTGTGATAGAGAGCGACATTGACTTTTTCCAACGTCTTTAAATGTTTAAATCGACTCATTCCTTAAATTCAGTCGATGAGTGCTAAGTGTTACAAATTTAATATTGACTGTTTCTCTTCATAAGGAAAATGCGCCAACTTGATAAAGGAATAGAGGCTTTGGCGCCACCTCTTGAAACGATTTTCTGTAGATGTCTTTCCTGAAGTGTAATTCGAATTTTACATGGGCTTTTTGAATAAGCCTTTGGATTGCTGTCAAAAATGCAAGTCGATCTATAGGAGGTTTTGTTGAGTCCGAGCTTATTTAATCGCCACCTTATTGTTGAGTTGCTTTGCATGGAGCTTGTTGTCATTTTACATGCCTAAACTGTAGGCCATGAGGTTGCTAGATGGCTCTATAAATAGCTAAGCCATTTCATTAGTGAGGATGCAATTCTTTTCCAAGAGATTACATACCTTTTGCAGTTCTTTATTTTTTGTGTTATTCTCAGCTAAACTTGCCTTATATTGTGAGTAAGTAATAGTGAGAATTCTATTGTGTTGAGAGGAAACATTGCTGTTTGAGAGGAGTAAGCTATCAACTTGTGAGGTAGAATTATTGAGATATTCTTGAGAAGTGTTGGCATTTAAATTCGCACCTCTAGAATGCGAATTTGAAACGGACAGCTATGCATAGAAAAACTGCTCTTCAAATTAAGAGGGGAAGCTCCCTCTTACTGATGGTGTGAAAGAAAGTAAATTTAATTTAATTTTCCTATCTTTTTGGTTCAGCTAGAGCACAAGGTTATAAAACTCAAGCATTGTAGCTGAGATTTTCTGATTTGGAATTTCAACTACGGCTAACCTACACTAATGACGTTTCTATTTTCTCAAATAAACGAAGAGCAAGAGAAATAAAAATGGACGAAGTATGATTCTCTGACAAAATACTTAAATAAACTCTCCTTCCAACAGACAACTACTTACTTTCAATGCAAGTTGAAATTAAAGATCATATAAGCATAACACAAATAACGGAAATCTGAGACATTATATTAGGGAAAAGTAGGTGCAAGACTTTATTTCTCAAACTTTTGGAATAAAGATTACACTAAACACATGCACAGAACAAGAACTTGTAGCTAAAAGAGACTTGCAATCTTGTTCTTATACAAAGAGGACAACAACTTGCTAGCTAAAAGAGACTCAACAATTTGCTATCATAAGCACAATTGAACAACACTAAATAACAATAGAAGGCACTATAGGCTCAGCGTTTGTTATCACAAGCATGGTTGAAAATAAATGAGAAAGACTACTCTTATTTATAGCCTAAGCAGAGGAGTAGGGAACCCTAAATCTCCTTGCTTTTACAACTAGGGCTTGCTCAGCGAACAAGCTTTATTTCTAAAACTAAAAAAAGATAACATCTAACCACCTAAGAAAGCAGAAAAAATAGGAAATGCCAACTATTACATTTTATCTGCTTTCTCTTCTTCAAAGAATAGATAAGAATTGTTCCAAGAATAGAAAGAAAGCGGAAAGAAAGCTTCTAGAAGAAAGTTGCTTTAATTCTATCTTTGGAGATCTTTGTTGTCCTGATAAGATAACTCAGCTACGGCTATTTTGGGAAATCAAATCCACCAAAAAGCTAGAAATTGTTGCTTTATCAAGTGCGTTGATACTATCTAAGGTAATATTCCGATTCTCCAAGATCTCCTTGCCTTTTGTGATCAAATTTGGAGAATCTTTCACTTCTTCAGCTGCTTTATGAGTTATATTCTTGAAAAACATTGCTGCCCCAAAAGATGACTCACTAATTGATAACTTGGCGGCTCTGCAACTTTATGCTTCTAACACTTCTCTTGATTTCCAACAGAAGAGTATTGCACAACTCTTTTTCGATACCTTCCTTTTTTCCCATATCACACCTTTTCACACTCTTCAGCTGAGATGATGAAGTTTTCTATCCATGGTATCATTTGAAAAGCACTTCTCAACATCGTCTGGCCTGCGGCTGCAAGATACAATAGTGACTTGGTTTTGAATCCCATGGGAGAGTACTGCATGCTGAGAAACTTGAATTTTGACAGTAAACTCGACTATATTCAGACAAGTTTTGCACAACTTTCTAAATTTAGCTTTGCTAGTTTTCTTCTTCGAACGGATGAATTTTTCAAAAAAAAATTGAGATATGGGTTTTGTTTAGAACTTCATTACAAGAAGACCCAGATCGCCCGTTTTTGAAAATTTTGAGTGTAGACTGAAAAAGCAGCAAACCCTAATTCTTCAAATTTTCTCGAAAAAAGTTGGCACTTGGGTTTTGTTCAGAAGCACATTTGAGACAAACCCAGTTGATCAAATGTTGAAAATATTGAAGGCTGATTGAAAAAGCAGCAAACCCTAGAATCTAAATTTTTTCTTAAAAAAGCTGAGATCTGGGTTTTGTTCAAAAGATGTTTTAGAAGGACCCAGACGATTAAATCTTGAAAAAATTGATTATTTCTTGGACATGCATGAAAAAAAGCAGCTGCTGCAACTTGAAAAATTTCTTCAAAAATTGTTCAGAATGATGAGCTGAGATGACCCAAATCACTAAAAATTGAAAACCTTGACCTCCTTCAAAATTTGATGTTCTGGATGAAAAAAGCATGGAAAAGCAAGCTCCTTCGATTGTTGGTCTAAAAATTTATGAAGAACTTGAACAATCAGCCAACTTGGGCTTTCAAATCTCGAAAAGAAAAATTCTTTAGTTGCTGCTCCTCTCTAACTTGAATGCCACCTACAAGAAAATATGAAAAATGGAAGACAAGAATTCCTTAAATAAGTTTGAGGATGAGAAAATCTGTTTTTTTTTGCTTTCAATCCTTCAAACCCTTGCCTCAGCTTGTGCATTGAATGTAGACATTTTATCTTCTTCATGAAATTTTGAAATTTTGAAAATTTGGCTAAGGCAAGTGAACTTGGGCGCCTTTCTTGACTGTAGGCGGCTATCCTTCTCAGACTTAGTCATTTTTTTTGAGTTTTCAACTTCTTGATTTTCAACCCCAGTTTGATCCTAATTTTTGGCTTCCAGATTGATTTGACAAACGAGCTGAATGTTTCATCACAGAACCTGAGAGAATTTGAATAAGTTTGCTTGGTGTCAAATTTTGATAAAATCTTCGTTTTGACCTTCAAAATGATGGGCGCCTATTTCCTCCAAGGGAGCTCATCTTCCTCAATGTTAGCCATTCTTGTGGTTATCAAGTTCTTTCATTTTTTTGATCTTTTGAAGAATCCTCAATTTTGGGAGCTAAATTGATCAAATCAGCTGGCTGACTGCTCCGTTGGATAGCTTGGTTGAATCTAATGAGGTAATCTTGGAGACTGCAACTACAAATACTGCCATCTAAGGCCTCAAAACCCTAGGCGCCTATCTTCTCCAAGGGCACCCATGTTCACCAAACAACCATTTTTCACGTTTTCAGCTTATCTCTTCTCTTTAAGATGATCTTGCCATTTCAAATGATCTAGATGTCTGATGGATTGATGGTTGGACTCGTTGCGGAGCTGAGAAGATTCTAAGGGGGTCCTCTGGGAGTGATATCACCTGAAAGCTGCATCTGAGGGCTCAAAATCTTGGGCGCCCCTGGCTAGTTAGGGCACCCAACTTCACCAGAGTTAGAATATTTTTTGTATCTTTCACCTTTGCTCTTGAATTTTGTCATTCTACTCTTGCTTCTCCCTCTGTTTAGCCTTCGACATCTAATGACTACCAACTCTAATTGACGAGTTGATGGTTGCATTGAAAAACTTATCAAATTTGAAGAGCATATGTTGGAGGCTCTTCTGACAAATTCATCCATTTAGGCCCTTAAAAACTTGGGTGCCTTTCTCCTTTTGGGGCACCCAACTCCTCCATACTTAGCCATTTTTCTCTAGCTTTCATCTTCAAACTTGATCCCTCATTCTATACCTTCAGCTTGATCTGGATTTGTCAGAGATTGACAAGTCTGATGATTTGACGAGGACATCCATTACAAAGTTGACTGAATTCTAAAGAGACTGAGCTCATCTGCAAACCCTAACTATTGAGTTTGACCTCTCAAAAGGCTGGGCGCCCCTGGGCACCTGGGGCACCCAGAGTTCCCAGACTTAGAATATTTTTAGTGATTTTCATGGTTTGCCTTTTGTCTTCTGGTTAAAACCTCCCTGTTTGATCTTGAATTTTGGGTGACTAGTTGATCTAATGATGACGCTGTCGGACTCACTGCGGAGCTAGGAAGAATCTGAACAACTTTTCCTGGAAGCACGAACCCTGATTTCACCATCTGATGTCCTAAAAAGTTGGGCACCTCTCTCCTTCTGGGGCGCCCATGGCTTCCAGACTTAGTTTTTATTTTGAAGTTTTCACCTTCCTCCTTCATTCTTCGTGCATGTTCACTGTCTCATCCTTTGCTTAGTGCTCAAACGTTGAATCTAACACTTGGCAGCTGACTCGCCTCCATTGATCACTTTTGGAGGTCCCAAAATGCTTTCTAAAATTGAAAAAAAAAAAAATAGACCCACTAGGGCAAAACTGATCACTTTGTGATTTTGACTACACCAACCTGATGAGGAAGTATTTTGAGCCAATCAAAATCAGTTTGAACCCTGGCGGGCAAACTTTCTATTTTTAAAAAAATTTGCCAATATCTGTTTCGAAAGAAACCCAGAAAAAGTTACTATTTTTAGAAAGTTTCTAAAAATAGCAATTTTCCTAAAAAGTAGGGATGAAAAACTGAGATCTGGGTTTGGTTGATTCGATCGCTCTGAGCAGACCCAAATCATTAGATTTTAAAAATTTTGAGTTTTAACCCTTCATGCAAGACATGCAAACCCAAATTTTGACCTTTTTGACAAATTTGACAAGATTTTTACTCATTTCTTCAAAATGCCTAAGTGTAGCAAAATTTTTTAATTTGGGGTACAACAAGAAGCTGATTATCAAGCTAATTACTGTTGGAGAGGGCTGCATTGTTGTCATTATAAGCGATAACAGGCATGAGGATCTCTTCTTCTTTGTTATTTACTTAGAAAGGTTATGTTTTCTATGATTGCTTGAAATGTCTTTTTCAGTATGTGCAATAGAAGTATTAGAGAATGACTTTGAAAAGGAAATTGAAGCTTTTATGCTATTTTTATGTTGTGCTTGTAAGTACTCCATAATAGGAATTTGGTGTATATCATAGATATTATATACTAGGCATGATTGAATACAAGAGGCAACTGAGGTACACATAGCTAAAGTTATTGGTTTAACTAGGAAAGCTTGTGTTACTCCTTAGACAATTAATCCAGTATGGGAGGGAGCTTGTGTACTTGTTAAGTAGATTCATTCCACATAGATTAGAAAGATGATAGGTTAACTGGGGTGACAGAATATCCATTGAAGGAAAATACCTATGCGTAGTTTAAGATAGCCCTATGTCAAATTGGACCTGAGTAGTGTATGTGATAGATGACTCTTAGTAGGAATACTGAATGTAACACTTTGGCCAAAGTAGTGTAATGTCTGAGACTCCACTATGGATTGTGTGACTACCGAGACTACACTGTCAGTTCACCGTGATCCAGTATTACATGCTAGTTCGAGATTGTGGGATTACAAGTTCTTGTTGGAAATGTTGTCATTGATGTCAAAGACACATAAGAGACTGTTAGAATTATGTTATTGATGTGTGAAGAAGGGGTACATTGTCTAAGCTTGATATATGGATTAATCATATATCTGTTTGTGTGAAGAATACTTTATGAAGAGAATGATCAGATATACAAATCTGGAGAAAAATCAAATGAATGTCATGATGATGGGCAAAGAGCAGATTGAGAAAAATGGAGATCCTTTGCAACTGTTGATTACAGATTATAAATGGGCAAAGAGCAGATTGAGAAAAATGGAGATCCTTGGCAACTGTTGATTACAGACTATAAACCAGATTTTCATGTAAAGGTGTTTTTGAATACCAATGATATTGCCAACATTGGTGGAACAAAGAATCATGAACAGCATGACTAAAGTAGCTGAAGTAACAATTTTGAAAGTATGTAAACAAGACCATGATGATTTGATTGAGTTCAAATGGAAAAGACTATGCTAAAGAGCAGATTTCAATTATATAGAAGGCAGCAATTATAAGTGTAACTGCAGCTGTATAAGACCAAAAAATTAAATTAAATAAAAATAGAATAAGACAAAATTGGAATAAAACAAAAATGAATAAAGACAAAAAGAAAAAGAAATCAGCGATTGACTATATAAATGTAGAAACCCCAGTTTCCCCTTGACACTGAATCTGACTGTGTTTTTGAGTTTTTCTGACGTTTTTGGGTTTTTGTGATTTTTTTGTGTTTTTGATGCAATAATGGAAAGGTACGATTTTGATAATAAATTGAAATAAATTCAATAAAATTTATAAAGCTCTGGAAATGAAGAAATATGGACGCCAGTATCTTTATTTGATCTTTTCTAATGATTACAGGAAAACCCAGATACATGCATTAAACAAAACAATGAATTTTCAGTATTTTAAAAACCTGGTATTTGCTGCTCCTGTAGTACAGAATTGTACGGCTGCAATTAATGAGTCATTTTCCCTTCTGTTTGATGATGCCAGATGTTGCTCAAAGCATATGCGCCAATACTGGAGGTGTTGAGAAACCAATGAGAAAGGCGTTTCACTTTCTAACAAAGGACGGCTCCAGCAAGATGGTACGGCCTGGTAAATGGTACGGCCAGGTACAGCAGCTTCAATATTTGGTACGGCCTCCCCAATACAATGCCTAAGTCTCTGAATAAGGTGCGCCCAAGCTAATAGATGATCTCTGAATACCAATACTGAAGAATCTCTGACTATATTGATTTCTCTGAAGCTCTGTAGTTTTCTCTGAATAAGAAAACCTCTGCTGGCAATAGATCAAGTGATATTGCACACTCTCTGAATTGCTTTCCGCTGGAGATGGCTCGTTCTCCAAGGAATCGAACGCGAAACCCTAAGTCTCAGGCTCAGATCAAATTGATCAGTTCTCAAAACTCAATAATCTCATAATGGCACAATTACCAATGCAAAACCCTTTATCTTTCACAAAAGTGCGATTTCCACCATAATAGGGTTTTAAATGATATTTGACTTTTAATTCTTTAATTTCTCCATAGTTCTCCGTCAAATATTTTATAATATTTTAATAGTCACTTTTGGCCCCTTCTGATGATGGGCGCACCCTTCAAGGCAATCACTTAAGTTATAATTTAAAATTATAACTTTATATTATAAACATTAATTAATTAATATTTAATCAATACGATCAAATATTAATATCTTCCTCGTTTCTAACCTGATGACTGATCCGTCTGATGCTGACGAACTCTGAAGTGATTCCTGATGCTGCCACAGCCAAACTGCTAAAAATAGCAGTGGTCCCACACTGCCTGCCAGGAACTGCTAAAAATAGCAATTCTGCAAATAGTCTCCGATCGA
>VDFB02379346.1:0-16399 GCA_007258455.2 Sequoia sempervirens
ATGGTTAGCCTACTATTAGGTTCCTGTAGGCTAGCGAGATGTGTAGGGGACCCTTTGGAGGGTATTCAAGGACTTTAGTATGCTTGATGTTTTCATTCCAACAGCTTTAGCTCAGGGATCAAGTATTTTGCTTGGTAGGCCTTACAAAGGTGGTTTAGGAGTTATTTGTTCACAATTGCTATTTGCTATTTATAGTAAGTGTATCAGGTTCAGTGGCGGCATGCTTGCAGTTGGTATTTGTGTCAGGACACTCTCAGGAGGGTATTGCTAGATCATTTTTGGGAGTAATTAAATCATTAAAGTCATTAAAGTGACTATGATTTAATGTTATAAAGTTACTTTTAATAAAGTATTTTATAATATGGTGTTATAAGGTGAATAGAGTATCTTTAATTAAAATGATATATTTTAAGTTAATTATTATTCCATTAAATGGCACATGTTTTGAAAAGTGAATTTAATTAAAAAATTTAAAGAGGCCAAATGAGGCGTTGGTTTTTATTATGATGCACTAAGAGGGAAAGAAGAAGAGGTTGATGAGCTCACCCATAAGCTTAAAGTCACCATGGACTCTTTGAAGAGCACTCAAATGGCCCTTCAAGAGTTAGAGACTCGGACTAGCGAGCTCATCGTGGAGTTGAGTTTGGTGTGGTCTTCACCACCCACAACTGAAATTCAGCTACCTATGGCAGCCATTGGTGATGAGCATACATTCATAGATTGTGGGAATGTGCATATTAGAGACGTGGAAACATCCACTTTGTTTATAGGAGTAGATGTCACAATTGTGGTGAGTGCACGAGGTGAACATAACATGGAACATTATGTTGCAGCAGGTGTCCTTGAAGGAAAACACTTTATAGGTGATATAGGCCCAAGTCTCTACATTGGTGGTGTGGAGAATGTTGTTGACAAGTCTTGTGATGAAGAGATGGATTTTGTTGAGCATTGTGTGATCAATCGCAACGTTGATCCATCTTCCTTACAGGAGGATGCAGGGCGTCATCTAGTGGGAAAATTGTTTTTCATGTTGATATGTTTTTGCCTTTTGAAAGCAAATTAGAAAATTCATTTTATGCAACCGATTGTGATCAACGCCCTAATGAGTCACAAGGATGGAAGAATAAGCTGAAGGTCATTGGAGATAAGGTTGATCAAAGCTTATCACACCTTGATTGCGTAGTGAGGTGTGCTCACCATTTTTCTTTCAGCCTACTCACATTTGATTGGACTATGATGCAGAAGACATGCAAATGTGAGATGGATGGTTGGTATGAGGTGTTTCTTTCTATGGATGAAGGGGACAAACCTTACAAGTCTTCTGAGCTACCATCGCCATTGTGGAAGTGGAAACATTAAGATGGGGTTTGACTAAGGCAAGCCCCTAAATGGCACACCATTCCTTTTTTTTGAATGTGTAGATTTTAGGTTTGAAGAGAATTGAAGGAGTTTTGAAGATCATTTATTCATTGTTGCATTCAAAGCCCTACACCGTGTCAACCCACAAAAATTTACCTACATAATTATTTGATAGTGATTTTACAAGTTTGTGAGCGGAAATGGGAGTCTTAGATCCGACATCAGAGGATTGCGAAGACAAATCCAGAATAGCCCTACAATGACAGAGATGCCCTTGGGAACCTATGTCTTCCTATAGTGAAAAAATTCAAATTTAGAAGCTTGCATTTATCATTTTAGGGCACATAGTCTAATTAGGTTAATCAAGGCGAATGAATTCCAATATATCCCAAGGCTTAGAAAGATGCAGATCTAGGTTTGATTGGCTCACTTTCATGGTTGAAAGTCAATCCAAATCACCTTGTTGACCTCCATCTTAATGAAACATTAGAAAAAGACCACAAACACCCAAATTTGAATTCTAGGTTTTACACATAAGACCTAGGGTTCTCTTTTTCTATGTTTCAGGTTACATATGCAAAAAGAACGATTCCAAGGATTTAACTAGATATGATGCAATGTCCTTGGTCTTCCTTCACACTTTGCCATGCACCTTGTTTTCAAAGTTGAGCTGCTCAAAATATGCACATCACTTGTGTTTGAGCCTTTCAATGTTCAACATCTATGAGATTTTGATTCGACATTCATGAATTCAATAGAGAAGAATGTACTTATTGACACCACTTTGAACCACACTTGCCCTAGCACACATCCATTGTTGATTTGTGAAGAAGGGACAGTATGTAAGTCAACCGAAGTGGTATACTTTTTTTTCAACTCAAAGTTTAGTTGTTGCAATGGGCCAGCCAAAATTGCTAGCATCAAACCATTGCTTTTGAAGAAAGGGCAAATGATTTGAGCACAACTGGGTTGGATTCATAACCTCAAGCGAGCTCCTTGCAATATTCACGGGGTTTGCAATGTACTAACATGATCGCCTTTTAACACTTGGGTATAACCCTACAAAAAGCACATCATTATGTCAAGTTCCATGTGTTGAACAAAACAAAGCTGGGGCATTGATATAGCACATCTTTAGCAATTGGTTGAGTGACACTTCGACTTCCAAGACAAGAACCAAATTAAGGAACTAAAATGTTTGGCATGTTGATGGTTCTTGGAATTAAAACATATTGTGGCTGATTAGAGAATCTATAAGTTTCATCCTCATGATTCCTTTTGGGACATGGATGAATGTTTTAGAGTTTATCTTCAATTACACATTCTCTATGCTATATGATCCATATCTAGATTCTGTGCATGGTAATGCATAATACTGGTTTTTATGCCCACCACTGTACATGGATGTCTAATACATAAGTATATTGATGTCCACTATTGACCAGAAGCAGGTCAATGGCACTAGAGTATATTAAGGGCTATATTTGCAATCCCCTGTTCTTGTTAAATGTATCATGGTTCTTCTGCATTTATTTTCACACCTCCATTGGATGTTGAAAATTGTCATGTCCCCATTTTTGGCGAGCATCAGAGTTCGTAAGAGTTAGCCTATTATGCGACCCTCGTAGGCTGATAGGTCGGATAGGGGGTCATTTCGGAGCTCGGCTCAGCATCAGATTGGCAGTTTTGATCAAGTGGCTTTCGTTCGGGCTCATTTGGAGACTTCTTGCAGAGTTGCTATTTTTAGCAGTTCCTGGCAGGCAGTGTGGGACCCCTGCTATTTTTAGCAGTATGACTTTGGCGTTGAGAATCACCGGGGTTAAGTCGGCTTGGTGAACGATGTCGGATGATAGCGAGAATATTATGTATTTAATTGTATTGGTAAATATTAGTATTATGTTCTATAATATAAGTTATAATTTTAGAAATTATAACTTAAGTGATTCTTCTTGAGGGGTGCGCCCATCATCAGAAAGGGGCCAGTTATTGATTATAATTTATTATAATAATTTGGCTGAGGACTATGGAGAAATTAAAAGAATTAAAAGTGAATATTTTAATTAAACCCTATTATAGTGGAAATCGCACTTTTGAAGAGATAAAGGGATTTGCCTTGGGGAACGAGCCATTATGACATATGTGAATTAAAAATTGATCAGTCTTCGACAGAGAACGAAAGCTGTAGGGTTTCAGTCTCGATACATTGGAGAACGAGCCATCTCCAGTGGGAGCGATTTAGAGGGTGTGAAATATCATCCGATTTATTGCCAGGCAGAGGGATTTCTTCATCCAGAAGAAATTACAGAGCATTCAGAGATATTTAATATCAGGGTTTCAGACAGTCATTTTCATCTAGAGAGCATCTTGCAGTCAAAGCGCACCATTATCAAAGTCTGGCTATTGATTACAGAGGAGGCCGTACTTTTAATCATTGCTGCAACTGTCATCAGGCCGTACTTTTCTGTACCTGGCCGTACTGTCAAGGAGAGCCGTACTTGGGTTTTCAGAGCAAAACATCTCATTCATTTGCAGTTAGATTTCACCTATCAGGGCGCACCATATCCAGAGGGTTTAGACACTGGTTACAAGGAGGCCGTACCATCTGCATTTAATATTGCTGCAGCCGTACCTTTTTGTCAGGCCATACTACCTTCAAAAAGGCGTGATCTTCACCTGGGTTAGGACGCCTCACCTTTGAGCTTGCAATCTTCATTTCATCTGGCGCCTATGAGTCTGGAGCTGTTAGCAATCGTTATTCAGAGGGAGAAGACACTTACTTGCAGCCGTACTGTCAATACATCAGATCAGCCTGCTGCTTCTTACCAGGTTTTCCTTCATAAAAAATCATTATTTTATATTGCATGTCTATAGAACAATTTTGTAATCATTCCAGAAGGATAAATAATTGACTGGTATTCGTATTGATATCAAATACTACTGTTGTCAGAATAGATTTATTAAATTTGAATTTATTTCCAATTATCCTGCAAAAATCGCCATCTTGCATTTTATGCTTAAAACCCTAGAAACGTCAAAAAAACCCAAAACTTCAGAAGAACATCAGAAAAACAGTTAGAGACAGGAATAGGGGAAACAAGGGGTTCCTACAGTGGTATCAGAGCTAAATCCTGCCATCCTGAGGGTTTAGCCGTCTTCTGCAGCCAGAACAGTCTGGGTCTTACCAGGTATTATATATGCAGACGTGCTCTGATTGACAGGCACCAGAATTTGAGCAGGCAGCCGGAAAACATGGCTGACAGGAATGACAGGTCTGATAGAACAGTTAATCTGAGAACAGAGAATACACATAACCACAGAGGTCAGAACGGTGCAGAGGTTTTGCATGCACTTAGAGATCTTCGTGCAGGTCAACGTCAGTCTAATGGTGTATTACAGCAGTTGGCAGTTGCACTTCAGAGACTGGGTACTCCGAGGAGACCGTCACCACATCGTGACGATGACAGGAGTGTTTCAGGTTCACGGAGAGCTCCTAGGATAGTGTCACGGACAGCAGATAGGCCTACTAGGCCCACTTTCATGAGACAGGAGCCCGATGAGGCTATATCAGGTGAGAGGCATGAGGGTTTGTTCGCTGATACATTTAGGACAGCGAACGACGAGTGGCAGTTAGTATCACTTGAGATCAGCGAAAGGATTACCATTGACAGAACACCACAAAACACAGAAAGAGAAGTTAATAGCATGTTCCAGGAATATAGCATTCTACCGCAGAAAATTAAAAAGGAACTTCCTTTCTTGAGTTTCATGGATTTGCACCCGCGTCTTTGTCATAAGACAGAGTTGGCAAGAAAGGAATATCTCACTATAGCTTGTGAGTTGTTTACACCTGGAAGGGATAGAGAATCTACACATGAGGATGATACAACTCTTCGTCAAAATGATCTGATATCTTCAGTCTCCTATGAAGAAGGCAGAAATTTATGTGACGAATTTGATAGAAGTGCTGATTTAGTTCGAGAACACACTAGCACAGCCTTGGGTAATGATTTACCTACATCGTCCTTGCAAGAGGTAGCCCAAGAAATTTCTACCATGGAGGCTACTTCTGATTTTTATGACAGCAATGATGAAACTTCGCGTGAGCGTGAGCCAGCAGTTGTTTCACAGATGCAAAGTAACCCTATTGAGTTGTCACGTGAAGAGACTCAAGAGTTGGGTACTACAGATGCAATTGGTGTTGAGAATTTATATCATGGTGAGTCTGATTTTCCAGATGAGACCTTTGAAAACCAGCTAGAGGATTCATATGTTGATATGGAATCCCAGGATCATGCGTTGGATGGGCATGTAGTCACTTTTGGAGTAGAAGCGCGTGAAGATACTGTCATACCAGCAACTTCTACCGTACCTGTTGAGCCATCCTTTGAGGTACCAAGCAACAGTACCTTAAATGTCGAGGTGTGCATGGATGAAGGCACACATGATGCTGCTTATCACGAGGTGAGTGATGACGAATTAGCGTCCTATCATAGTGCTTATTGTGAACCGGAAAATTTGTATGGGGGTCGTAAGCTTCAGAATCCTCATCATTTGGTTGGGCAACTACAAGTAAATGACAATATGATTGCCACCGCCCTTGAGCATTTTGACGTTGCTCGTCAGATGTTGTCTACCTATGGTTGGAGTCCTCTTTTGACAGGTGAGCACAGTGATAGTGGTTTTTCCCTTGCAGTGATACATGCACTCCGAGAAGCAATTGGTGCGATAAAACAAAACTACCTAAAACTACTTGCGGATAGGGATTTCCTTCTCAAGTGGGATTGCATTTGTTATGATGCATTGAAGGGAAAGGAAAAGCAGATTGATGAGCTCACTCATGCGCTTGAGGTGACTAGGGACTCATTGCATAGCACCCAGTTGGCTCTTCGAGAGTCACAGTTACAGATTGAGAGATTTACCGTGGCGTTGAGTTTGGCACAATCTTCACCATCTTTGGATATAGTTCAGTCTTCCATGGCAGCGGTTGGTGAGGAGTATACACCCATGGTTCATAGCAATGAGGGAGATGTTGAGGATGTGGTGACATCCATCACGGTTACAGGAGCAGTGGATACAGATGGGATGAGTGCACTAGATGAGAGTTGCAGTGGGCTCCGTGTTGCACCAGGATCTCTTGAGATTAGTCCCATGATAGGTGATGCACGGCAGATCATTGGTAGTTCCTGTGACATGGTTGTTGATTCACGAGAGAGTTGTGTGACAACCCTCGACACTTGTCCATCTCCACAGAAGATATTCAGAGACTCATCCAGTTGGGAGATTGGTACTTATGTTGATTTGTTTCCCTCTCCTAGAGGGAAATCAATCATTTCATCCGATACAGTTGACTATGATCGGCAGCTGGTTGAGCCAAGTCAGGAGTACAATTCAATTTATGATTCCAGCGATTCAGAGATGGATGATTCAGATCAGTATGGAGTGATTGTGCAGTTTGTGAATAATCCCTTATTTGAAATTGATGGTGGTTTGGTCTATGATAATCCACTCTTCGAGATGGAAGCTGATCGTACTCTTGATGCTAGTTCTTGGTTGGGTGATAATCGTAGTGTTTGGGATTGTTCCAGTGCATCGCAATTCCAAACAAGACTCACAGAGGAGTTTAATGGAGTGTACACGGTGAGGAGTGCTTATAGTTTTTCCTTTGATCCACCTGTACATGATTCGTATTCGATGCACAATTCTTGTGCACAGGGTGATTCTCTTGGTGCAGCCGAGGGGAGTACTTCATTACTGTGTGCAGAGTTACCATCTTCACAAGATGGAATTAGCGACTGCAATTACTCGACTTAGTTGTTTGTGGGGTATTACTTGCAGGGTCAGCAGTCAGTTATCCATCATGCCGATACATATTTGACAGGGCTTGATACTTCTATGTCGCAGATTTTTCATACAGGTACATGGTTACAGGGCGACTATGGTGTTAGTTGGCATGATGGTTGGGTCAGTTATCACATCCATGAGGTTGTAGCAGAGGACAGGGAGAGATTCAGTGTAGCAGATGCTTCTAGAAGTTATTTTCTCCACATGACCGATGGGTGTGAATTCAGACTGTATTGGGATCCAGGTGGTGACAGTTTGAGTACTGAGTATTGGATGGGTCCCACTGGGTCACTTCACTATTCTCAGCATGGTGAAGTTGGAGGCAGTAGAGCGCAGTGGCAGTCTGAGGACGACAGTCACGACAGACTTTCACTCTGGGTTTGGGATCCAGGGATAGCTTGCGCAGTTGAGTTTTTCATGATGCTACAGGAGACAGTTCGTGATGTGTGGGACATTTCACAGTTTTTCTTTTGGGCCTCCCGAGGATTGGAGTTTCTTTGCGGTGGAGATTGCTTGGGGTGAGCTGCAATTCGGGGAGAGGGCTGTCATGTCCCCACCATTTTTGGCGGCTGTCGAGTTAAGTAGAGTTAACTATTATCTCTCACCCTGGTAAGGGGCGATAGGTGGGATAGGGGTCATTTAGGAGCTTCATTTCCGGCAACAATTGAGTTTACCCGATCAATTGGCTTCGTTAGGGCTCATTTGGAGACTTCTTGCCGAGTTGCTATTTTTATCGAGTTCACAGCGGTGATGTGGGACCCACTTTATTTTTAGTAGTATGACTTTGGCGTTCCAGAGAATCACCGGGGTTAGGTCGACTTGACGAACGTGTCGGATGAGTAGCGAGAGAAATATTAATATTTAATTGTATTAATTAAATATTAATTATTTAATGATTATAATATAAAGTTATAATTTTAAATTATAACTTAAGTGATTCTTCTTGAGGGGTAAGCCCATCATCGAAGGGGCGAGTTATTGATTATATTTATTATAATAATTTGGTTGAGGACTATGGAGAAATTAAAAAGAATTAAAAGTGAATATTTTAATTAAAACCCTATTATATTGGAAATCACCACGAGGAAGAGATAAAGGGATTTGCCTTGGGGAGCGAGCCATTATGACATATGTGAATTAAAATTGATGATCTTCGGCGGAAGAAGCGGAAGGCTGTAGGGTTTTGATCTTTCGACCATTGAAGCGAACCATCTCCGGTCGGGAGCAATTTAGAGGGTGTGAAATATCATCGATTTACCCGGTGAATTTCTTCATCCGGAAGAATACGAACGATGAAGATATTTAATATCAAGGTTTGAACGGTCATTTTCATCTGAGAGAGCATCTTGCGATCAAAGCGCCACCATTATCAAAGTGCGGCTGTGATTCTGAGGAGGCCGTTACTTTTAATCATTACTGCAAGCTGTCATCGAGCCGTGCACCACGTACCTAGCGATGCTTGTCAGGGGAGGAAACCCGTGCAGGTTTTCAGAGCAAAACATCTCATTCAAATGCAGTTAGATTTCACCTATCAGGGCGCACCATATCCAGAGGGTTTAGACACTGGTTACAAGGAGGCCGTACCATCTGCATTTAATACTGCTGCAGCCGTACCTTTTTGTCAGGCCGTACTACCTTCAAAAAGGCGTGATCTTCACCTGGGTTAGGACGCCTCACCTTTGAGCTTGCAATCTTCATTTCATCTGGCGCCTAGGAGTCTGGAGCTGTTAGCAATCGTTATTCAGAGGGAGAAGACACTTACTTGCAGCCGTACTGTCAATACATCAGATCAGCCTGCTGCTTCTTACCAGGTTTTCCTTCATAAAAAATCATTATTTTATATTGCATGTCTGTAGAACAATTTTGTAATCATTCCAGGAGGATAAATAATTGACTGGTATTCGTATTGATACCAAATACTACTGTTGTCAGAATAGATTTATTAAATTTGAATTTATTTCCAATTATCCTGCAAAAATCGCCATCTTGCATTTTATGCTTAAAACCCTAGAAACGTCAAAAAAACCCAAAACTTCAGAAGAACATCAGAAAAACAGTCAGAGACAGGAATAGGGGAAACAAGGGTTCCTACAAAAATAATTTGCAAGTTAATTTAGGTTGATCCTTCTGCTAATTAGATTGTAAATTAGCTTCAATAAAAACTCCTAGAGTTGACATGGATTAACTTAAATTATCATGTCATCCCTGTCATTGGAATTGCAGCAAGATAGGCATGGTTTTGAAGGACGAAATGAGTCACACAAGAAATACTGGACAAAACTATGCAGAAAGAAATCTAAATGGTTAGCTACGATTAAACTTTTTGATGATATTGTATTTTGAAATATTTAGCAAAGTTTGTAGACTTAATTAATTTTTTGAAAGTGTTGGAAAGATTCTAGACTTATATGATTCATGATTTATTTTACTGTTAGATTTGGTCGTCTATTGTTGTAGTGTATGATAGGCCCATTAAGATTAATGTTTTGTAAAGTTGTACTGCACAAGAACACCTAAACCCCTTTTCAGTTTATAATTCACAAGAACATCTAAGCCATGCAAGGGAGTCATTACTGTTACGGTAGCAACTAATATAAGATGACCTTTGGAAGAGATTTGTGTAGAGATCTTATGTATTGCAAACTAGCTCACATGTACATGAGTAATGAAGGTGAACCACTTAATAAGACTCCCAGTTTTTGAATAAAACTATTGGAATATCTCTTAATTAGACATATATTAACCTATGCTCCAAATCATGTATCTTTAACATCTTCAAGAGCTATTCTTGAGAATAGGGTGTCTTGAGTTACCAGAAAGTTAATTAAGTAGCATTTGAACAATTCTAGAAGCTTTAATCATTGCATTTGCTTTGTATGCTTCTCCAGATTTGTAAAGACTTCTTGATGTTTGTTGGCGTAAAATCTAACACCTCTGGAGTGCAGGTTTGTACAGACAGCTATGTACACTACACAATGAGTGCTCTTCAAATTAGGAGGGGAAGCTCCCTCGTTGTGCTGGAATGCGTGGAAAAGAAAAGTAATCTAAGTCCTATCTTTTTGTTCTCAGCTGGAAGAGGCACAAGGTTAAGAAAACCAAACGTTGCAGCTAAGGATTTTCTGGTTTATGAAGATCATTAACTACAACTAAGCTATTTACTTTAAATCTATCCAATTTCCTCAAGAAAACAGGCATGAGGAAATGGAGCAGGGTTTGACTATCAGACGATAAACGAGTTTAGATTCTCTACTTAAAGGCAAGGTGGCGCATCTATCAGCTCAATCTAGACAAGTTTATTGGGCAGAAAACAGATTTGAGAATTTACCATGACAATCCTATGAAACCCTATGTGGCATAACACTTGATCATAATAGTAAAGACTCATAAAACAGATTTATCATCACAATCTCACGAAACCCTATGTGGCATAACACTTGATCGTAATGATAAAAAATTCACAAAACAGATTTATCTAAACTATGGGAAGAATTTACCACGCCAATCTTATGAAACCCTATGTGGCATAACACTTGATCAAGATAGTAAAGACTTCACAAAACAGATTTATCATCCCAATCGCATGAAACCCTATGTGGCATAACAATTGATCATAATGATAAAGATTCACAAAATAGAAATAATTCACCATTACAATTGCATGAAACCCTATGTGGCATAACAATTAATCGTAATAGTGAAAACACATGAACAGATACAAAAAGAGCAATATTGAGGGCAAGGTAGGCGCAGCATATATTTCTCTCGTGCAAAAGTTAATTACAAATGAGCAAAAGCTTTTATTTATATACATCAAGGTGTAGGGAACCCTAAAATCACCTTGTGTTAACTACAGTCTCGCAAATGCATGCAGGATTAATTATTAACCCTAATGAAGTAAACTATACAGTTAACTGGAAAGCTACCATCAGTTAACCGGTACAAATAACCTAAATGGACCATGTGCAAACATGCACGTCCTTATTTAAAGCAAAGTTAACTGGACACTACCTTCAGTTAACTGGAAACCCTAACCCTAACTCCTGTGATGATAATCCCGAGGAAGAGATAAGTATGTGTTAAGTCAGCAAGTAAACTCAAGACTAAAAGTCGAGTTAACTGCTGCTCATGACTCAACCCTTGAAATTAACTGCAGGTTCCAACTGGCAGATCACTCCATGTCATCTTGGTCTAACACTTCGACCAAGAACTCATCATTCTCTCTGTCTTCCGACACTTTGATGCTGTCCAAAAATAATAATCTATCTTCAATTCTATGTCACTTTCCTTGACTGTATGCATACATTCTTTAACATTTTCAGTCGCCTTCTTGAAACTCGCTGAAATTATTGAAAATGTGATCAGAACTTCTATCAAGATATCATAAACATGCTTCTGAAACTTAGTTTGTACAACCTCGAGATCAGCGTAGGTACCATTTTCACGAAGATAATGGCACAAGATCTGAGTGACTTTGGCGGCTCTGTAAATGAAGTGATCTCTGTTTCTTTTGCAGCCTAATGCTTCATTGTCAGTTGCTCGGATGAAAACCTAAATTAAGACCGATTTGGTCTTGAATTCGGTCTAGTTGAACTACCTTCTGAAAAACTTGCCTGTTGACTGTGAACACAGCTGTGTTCTGACAACTTTCTCCGGAAAGCTAAAATGGCTCCTGGTGAGGCTAAAAATACCTGTCAGAGGATAATTTTCACCAAAAATTCTGAGACATGGGTTTTGTCCGGAGAATGATTCTAAGACAACCCACAACGTCAGAATTGTGAAAAAACGCCGTTTAGCTTGACATGCAAAGATTCTTCAATCGAGAACTACAGGGGTTTTAGAGCTTCTCGGGGCAATTTTTTCTTGAGAAAATCTGGAACATGGGTTTTGTGCACAACGGAATTCTGAACAAACCCAAATGATGAGATTTTCAAAAAGATGTGATTTTATCAGGGGTGCAGGGGCAGCGTCCCCAAAGCTCCCAGATCCCGGTTAGAGTCCGGGCTCTGCAGGGGGCGGCGAGGCAGGGGGCCGTCCCACGAAAAACTTCGAGGAAGCGTCCAGGGGCGGGCGGCTGGCAGAGAATTAGGGGCCGGCTAGTAGTCGAGGGGACGGTGAGACGGTGAGCGTCCTCCCGGTATCTAGAGGACGGCCGACGCCCGTCCCTAGACACAAAAGCGTAAACTTAAAAAAAAAAGCAAAAAATTAAAAAATAAAACCCTGCCTATGTGGCATACGTGGGCCCCACCATGTTTTGCTCTCTTAAGAATGAAAGGAGGCCTCTATAAGTTCATTATTTTCATTTTGTTTGTGTAGGGAGCCAAGGGTTTGAGAAGAAAAAAAATTGCAGCCATTGAAGGAGAAGGAGCAGCTGTTTGGAGGAGAGGAGGTTGAAAGAGTGTTGCTGGGAGTGCAAATCCATCAAAAAAGGTATGCATTTTCTTTCACCATTCTTTTTTTTTCATTTTTTTTGCAAAATATGAAGTTTGCATAGTCTGATTTTTTTTTATTTTGTTCATTTTCAGTCAACACTTGCATTCTAAAAACAAAAAATATGAGCAACAGTGAAGGTGGGAGTGATAGTGAAGTTGAAATGCAAGCTAGAAGGCAAACTAGAGAGCAAATAAGAATAACCCCTACCCAACACCATCATTCATCAACCAATTCCAAAACTATGAAGGACTATGCCAAACACCCAATAGACAAAAAAAAACCATTCCTTCAATTTGTGACAGCCATGGGTGAAAGACAAAAAAATTCAAGGGGGAGTAGGGTTTGGTTGTGCCATGTTTGTGAAAAGGAGTTTAGGGGCAACTACACTAAAGTTAGGTCTCATTTTTTGGGTGAGGTGGGCCATGGAGTTAGAACGTGTCCTGCATTGACAGATGCACTATTTATAGAGTGCCAAACAATTCAAATGGAGTGTGATGGTGGGGTTCAAACCAGGTCTCCTTCTTTCCCAAGTTCACAATCGTCTATGCCTACTCCTACTCCTAGTCCTTCCACGGTTGGTAGTAGTGTTATCTTAAGAGGAAAGAGGAAGGTGATTGGTGGTGATAAGGGAGCCTTAGTTGAGTCCATGTTTCAAAACCAAGCACGAGAAAACTGTGAATCCTCCATTGCCAAATTCTTTTTTGCCCATGCCATTCCATTTCATGTGGCCCGTTCCTCTTATTTCAAACAAATGGTGAAAGACTTAGTCGTTGTTGGTCCTTCATTTGTACCCCCTGGAGATCATAAGCTACGCACCACCCTCCTAGACAAAGAGTACTCCAAAGGTAATGTGTTAATGGAGGAGATGAGGCAAACATGGATGAGGACGGGGTGCTCTATAGTGATGGATGGGTGGACTGATTGTAGACGTCGGCCACTCATCAATGTCATAGTCACATGCCCTGCTGGTTCTTATTTTCTTCGAGCCGTAGATTGTTCAGGGAAACGTAAGGATGCTGACTTCCAATTTTCCATTTTGAGAGATGCCATAGAGGAGGTTGGGGCTGCAAATGTGGTGCAGGTGATCACCGATTCAGCACGTGTGTGCAAATCGGCTGGATTGATGGTGGAGGGTACTTACAGGCATATATTTTGGACCCCATATTGTGTTCATGCATTGAACAATGCATTGAAAGACATAGGGAAGATGGATTGGGTGAAGAAAACGGTGGCAGAAGCTAGAGAAATTCAAATGTTCATTTGCAACCACCACACCTCACTTGCTCTTTTCAGGACATTTTCAAAGGAGTTTCTCAAACCTGTTGATACAAGGTATGCCATTTACTTCATTTTGTTTCACTTTCAATTTGTATTCATAATCTGATTTTGTTTTAAATTTTTATTTTTTAATGAATCATTGAATTAATGAATGTAGATATGCCACCTACTTCATCCTATTGTAGAGGATGCTTGAGGTGCATGAGCCTCTACAACTAATGATGGTCAATGCTGAGTGGACTAGATGGCCTAATGCAAGTTCCACTCAAGGAAAGAGCATCAAGCAAAGGATCCTCGATGATGATTGGTGGGCCAATGTGAGGTAAGACATATTAGATGGCTGATTTTCATATTAAATTTCTGATTTTAATATTTTAATTTTATTGTCCAATGTTCCAACTTTTGAAGTTTCTAACATGTCAAATAACTTGTCAACTAATTATTTTGAACTTTTTGTTTGCATTTTGCAGATATATTTGCTCCTTTATCTCCCCCATTGTAGATGTCATTAGATATGCTGATACAGACTCTCCTAGTCTTGGAGAGATATATGAGACATTTGACACTATGCTTGGGAAGATCAGGCAAGTTATTTTGGCAAAGGACCCCACTTTGGATTTATATGAGCAACACATTAGGCCCATTGTGACGCGGAGGGGGAATACAATGAACACCCCGCTTCATATGGCTGCCTTTGCTCTAAATCCAAAATGGTATGCACCAAGGGATGGTAGGGTGCCTCCATGTGATGATCCTGAGGTTTTAGATGGGTTCACACGAGCCATTGAAAAGATTTATCCAGCCGAGCAAGCTTCAATACTTCGGTCACAATTTCTAGACTTTGCTAATCTTAATGGCCCAAACTTGAGCAAACCACAGGCGAGGTTGGATAGAGCTATATTAGCTCAAGGGAACCCTATTGGATGGTGGACTTATCATGGGAGAGATACACCGCAGTTGAAGATACTTGCCACTCGCCTTCTTGCACAGGTTGCTAGTTCCTCTACTGCAGAGAGGAATTGGTCCACATATGGCTTTATCCACTCTGTCAAGAGGAATAGACTTACCTCTAGACGAGCAGAGAAGCTAGTGGCTGTTCATAGTGCTCTTCGGCTTTAGGATCGACAGACTCCAGCTCTACGGTGGGATATTGATCTCGAGGATGCGGCTCAGATAGATGAGGAGGAGACAGCTGAGGGCTTGGTTGGGGTCCCATTGGCTGAGGAGGAGCATTATGGTGGTAGTGACTCAGAGGATGACTCTGATTTTGATGCAGTTATGAGAGATGATTAGGGGCAGCAGTGCTCTTTGTTTATTTTGTAAATTTGTATTCATTATTGACATACGATATTGTATTTTGATTTTCATAGCAAACTAAAACTTTAAAACTATATGGCAGCAATGTAGCCTTTGGGCATTTTGATATAAGTTTATAAATTATAATTTGGAGGTTGTTTCATGATTCGTGTATGTTAATTTTGAATGCGTATTGAGTATTGGCATAATGTTGAACACAAATGTTATATGTTAATGTTCTATAATGTGTATTATGCATGCCTTATTCATGTTATGTATTGAATATTTAAAATTTCCCTATATTTTTAAAAATTTCCCTATATTTTTGTATAGCCGTCCCCTGCCGTCCCTAATTTTGGCCTCAAAAATCGGAAACTTGGGGACTCGTCCCGCCGTCCCCTGCCGTCCCCGTCCCGGAAACTTGGGGTAACCTTGGATTTTATCCCACATGCAAAGAAATTCTCGGAAAAAAGCACAGAACTTCAGAATGAAGGCTACGGGGCAATTTTCTCGAAAAAATCTAAGAAGTGGGTTTTGCTGCTGATGCTGAAATATGCAAACCCAGATGGTCAGATTCTGAATATTTTTCCGTTTTCTTTGACATGCGAAGAAAGTACCTAAGATGAGAAATAGAAGAAATAAGACAGAAGATAGAAGGTTTTGCTTGTTCTACTTCTGAAGAATTTGCCAATCTCTTTTCTGGAACTTGATGAAACCTGCATGCAAAGTTAAAATAAAGTCTGGAATCTTCTTCCTCTGCACAATCTGAATTCGTTGCTACGAAGAACGCTGAATTCTGACACCTGTAGCACCTTTAACTTGCTGCTCGCTCAAGAAGAATGTATATTTTGAAGCTAAAGATGATGAAATAATGGACGCCAATGCTTGAATACGTAGATTTTCATCATTGAAATTCACACAAAGACATTAAACCTTGAATAATGCGCTTGGCTTATGATTGGACCCCAATTTTAGTTAACTGAAACTAAAATAAGCTAAATAAAGCATCATGCTTTAAGGTTTCCCTTTCAATCTTCATTTACAAATTTAGTTAAAACCTCATGCGAATTTTGACTTCAGTTGACAATCCTTGTTGAATTCGCCATACTTCAAAATTCATTAAATTTACAAATAAGAATTAAAGCGTCCCTTTTGAAAACTTCAGTTGACATTCAAATTGAAGCGCCAACTTCAC
>VDFB02379347.1:0-15322 GCA_007258455.2 Sequoia sempervirens
TCATGGAAGTTTACGCAAATCGGCCGAGTGGCAAAAGTCGATCCTCACGAGGTGATAGCCGAATTAAGGCTAAGGGTTGCAAGACAAAATTTTCTTGCAAGGACGGATTGCCTTGCTTAGACATCATTTCAGGCTTGTGTGCGGTGGCTTGGCCTTGCTGTATACGGGCCTTTTAAATGTGGACAGATGATGGCATTTTCACTATATGGTTTTCGAAATTTGTTTTGTTGGTTGTCTTTGTGCAGGGAACTTTCGACCAGAGGGCAGCTAATGGCGAAGATGAGCACATCGAAATTCATCATCTCCATCTCAGCGGAGGGGTTGGAAAGCTTCGATGTCGACACTCCTGTCTCCTTGGTGGCGACGGAGAGACAAATAGCATTCAGGGATATTACCGATCAAAGGCTGAAGAGAATCCTGCTTGAGGATGATCCCTTGATCATTATAGCGGTCAAAATGATATTAGGAAAGGGCCACTTGGATAGAAGGGAATTCGCGAGGGATAATGCACACATTTCTTCTCGGTTCTTGGTCGTCATTCTAGACTTGGAAGTGTTGAAGGTGGAGGCAAAGGAAATGATGGAGTATCTTTTTCATGGCGACCTGTTAGGAGGGTTAGAGAAGACACTGAAAGCGGCCTTCATGGGTAAAGGAATCCCGCGCCCCTTGGACCTGGAACTCCTTTAGGAGACGGATGAGGCAGTAAAGGTATATCCCTTCCTTTTAGACTTAAAGGGGCCAGAGCTCATGAGGCACAGAATGATCTCAGCCATGGCAGTTGAATTTCTGAAAAGAAAACTGGGGTTGGTGACGGAGGAGGGTATGGAATGGGAGGAAAATTTCACCATGTTTGCAGAATTAAATGGTTTCCTGTGAGGATCGGCCTTAGTGTATAAAATTTTTGTTTTAAAAAATTATAATGGGTGCTGGTTTTTTGAAGTTATGCAGTGGGATTGCAATTTTGTGCCGGTCGTAGCATGCCCCCGGGTTGGTAGGTCTAGATTTCATGGAAGAATGGTGGTTTCTCCTGCTATGCAGACGTACTGTATATTTTCTTAAACTTAATACAAATCATAACCTTGCATATCAAAAACAAATTATAAATATTATATAAATAATAGAATATAATGTATATAAATATTTATAATTTAATATATCATTATACAAATTATTAATTTACTATATATATATATATATATATATATACAGCCATACCTATATCCAAAGGGGAAAAAATCATAGTTCCAAGAAGTTTCTTGATAGGGGAATGCAAGGAAGGATTTTGGGGATGAGGGGACCAAGCACCTAAGTTTGGGGACGTCAAAGGGACAGTGGTGGGGTGGCGGCAAGGGGGTGGCGCCAAAATACATATAATACTTGAAAAAATAATTATAAAAAGATGCATAAGAATTACAAATGAAACTTTGACAAACTAGTTTTAAACATTTGAATTTTGAAGCGAACATTAACTTGGCATCACTCCTCTTCTTGCTCCTCAACCCTCTTGCTCTTCATTCTCACTCTCTCACCTTACACTTGCAACTCTCACTCTCACACTCACACTCACACTATTAGCTTCTTGTTAATTTGTTTTTGTGTATTGAAATGAGGATAGGAGGCAGTTTTATAGAGTTTGTGGGGTTTAGGTGGGGCCCATAGGCCATTAGGGTTCGTCTGTGGGCACAAAGTTCAAAGAAAATTTTGATTTTAAAAAAAAAAAAAAAAATTTGATCGTCTAGCCGCAAGAGATGCCTAGGCATTCTCGAGACGATTGAGACTCCTAGGAGTCCCCTAAATGTCTCGAGGAGATCTCAGTGGTACTAATGGCAAAGCGACAAGGGGATGTCCTCTTGATTTACCAAATAAAGAGATAGATATTATTAAAGAAGAGCCTTGCTCTTATAGACTTTACGAACCCTACAAATTAGGGAGAAGATTTAGTTAACTGAAAGAGTTAACTGAACATAATTGATACAAACTTAAAGCTAAACAGAAAGTGTTAAGTAAACATTAACTAAAGCAAACTAAAGCTTAGTCTACGTTAACTACAAGTTAACTTACAACTAACTAAAGACTAAATAAAACTAAGATAATCATTAATATTACATTTAATATTTAATATGTCCCCTCAAGTCCTCAAGTCCTCAAGTCTCTGAGACGTCCCCATCTCAAAAACAAAAAGTTTTTTTCGAGAGGGAACATGTCCCCATGAACACTCGAAAGTTCAAAACACCCATTCCCATACCTGAACTGGCAATGTAGGTCATTAGCCAACAATTTATAACTTTGCACGATAATGAAAGCATAATATCAACATATTTGGTCAACAATTGATCAGCAATTTCGTACTCCCGATCAAGTGTCTCAAAAAAGAAATTGTCAATCAATTTATACAGCTTGTCAAATGACACCAAGTTTGCACATTGGTTGATAGACCAAGAGACCAATGGACATAAAAAGCAGCACTTATGTTGTGCAAATCCAAGTCATTATGATTTATCTATGCATCTCACATTCAATTACTAAATTATGATCATGATGAATGGGAAAGCTTGAAAAAATTGAAAAGGAAAGAAGTATGATGGTCAACCTTGCCTCCTAGCTTCTATAAGACAAATTTTGATGAGGTCTTTGGAGGTCACCCAAGGACGGCTAGTGCCAGAGGTTTAATCAAAGATGACAAGTGAGTCTTCTTGGGGGACCTTCATCACAACACTACTAACATGACTGAGCCTTGTTCAAGGGATTAAACTTATTAAGCCACTTAATATCCCACATCTCCAAGTAGAAGGTGACTCTCAAGTCATTATCAAGCCATGCAGAATGGTCAGAGCATGAATTGAAAAAATCAACTAACTATATATGAAGGCAAGCTTCTTGTTAATCAATTCAGAAACCTTCTCTAACACCTTTGTTGTACAAGTAAAGGTTTCCTCATATTCAATACCTTCTCTTTGTGAGAACCCTTTATCACTCAACCGTGCTTTGTACTTGTCAAGACTACCATCTTCTTTGCATTTATCAAGAGTACCATTTGCTTTGTACTTCATTTTGTACACCCATTTGTAGCAAATGGGTTTCTTCCCTAGTGGAAGATTTGAAAGAACCCAAGTCTTATTTTTTGTAAGACTCTGATGTTTCGTTTCCATGCCTTCTCCCATTCAAGTTTACCTTTCACCTCTACAAATTCTTGGGCCTCATAAACTCCCTAAATATTCACCATAAGATCTACTCGTCTCTGGATGATCTACCCTCAATCATTTCATCATCCCAAATATCACCAATCAGTTTTTCCCACCACTTTGGTCTCTTTTGAGAAATCTTTCCAGCCAAATCAACATTGCCATCATGACTTGGACTGGCCGATTCAATGTCATTTGGATGCTAATCCAGGTTCTCCTAAAGAAAATATTCTAGTATAGGTACCAGTACCTGCTTGGGAGATTCCACATTTTTAGAATCATTAAAGTCCCCCCCTTTAGGTGAAGCTAATAGAAGCTTGACACCTAAATCTGTAGCCTTCAGAGGCTAATCTTCAATACGCTTGACCTCTGAAAAGAGCTGAAAGGGCCCAACTTCTTCATCGATCACAACATACCTACTAAAAGTTAAGCGGCTAGTGTCAACATCAATTAGCCCGCGGGTCTTATGATTTTCACTATACCTTTAAGCATTAACTTCTGACTCTTCGAGTCCAACTTGGTTCTCTTTTCATTTGGAATCTAAATGTATGCAGTAGAACCAAAAACCTTAACATGACTCACCTTCAATTTCCTCCCAGACCAAGCTTCCACTTGGGAACACTCATGTTCTCCAACATACATCAGGCCATCTCTATAATAGTACGGTTCCTTCTCTCAACTACTCCATTCTATTGTGGAGTGTAAGGTGTTGTGTATTGACGTTTTCGTTGGAAACGTTGCCATTGATGTCAAAGGCATATAAGAGATTATTATAATGTTGTCATTGATGTCAAGAAAGGATACGTTGTCTAAGTTATGGACGATCAGGATGAAGTTTAAATTAAAGATTTAAACTTGCTTGTGTGAACCGACTTTCTTATAGAGAAACATATGGGCCGACCAAAGACATTCAAATGCAATCATATTAATTATTATGGAGTAGTGTTTAAGAGAAGATAATGACACACTATATGTAGGAAATATTTGCAAGACATGGACAAAGGAAGCTATCATAGAAAAGTTGAAGAAAAACCAAATGTTACACAATGAAAGATTACTATGCAGCGACTTATTAAGAGGAGACTCTCATTGAAAAGACAAGCAATTAAATGAGTTGAGGGCAGCAATTAATTTTAGTGAAAGGAATACAACAATTTAACTCATATTATTAAAGGTGTTTGATCCCCATAAATTGTGGATTAAACTTATGTTAATAAAACATAATGGCAGCGCTTTGTTATTAGAGACAAAATTAAATAAGACAAAATAGCATCGAATAAGACAAAACATAATTGAATATATTTGCAGCACATAAGACAAAATAGAATATAGGACAAAAATTATACAAGACAATAATTAAAGATAAAAAGGCAGTTATTAATATTTGAAAAGGTATGATAAAGTGCAGCGATTATTATTTTTACAAGGCAGTGATTACTTTTGAAAAGGGGCAGCAATCAATTTTATGAAAGCAGCAATTAGGGAGAAGCACTTAGGTTAATAAGACAGAATTATTAAGGCAGCGCTAGATTAGAGTTGGGAATTAGCTTTAACAAAAGGACGCCTCCCTTGGACAGTGATGCATCCATTATGAAGTGATGACTCTCTTCATAAGAGGCAAGAAGATATAAAGGTGCAGATTTGAAGGAAAAGGTAGATGATTAGTAATGTAAGATATGTGTATAGAAAGGAAGATTCATTAAAGAAAAGAGTTGTGGATATTAGAAGATTTATCATATAAACACTGGTACATTTGTATGAAGAAAATATACAAGGCAGATTTGTAAAAGTAATGTATATGCAGATGTAAAAAGGAATATATGCAGATATATAGGGAACATGTGCAAGAATATATGAAGAATTGGAAGGAGAATGTATGCAGATTTGTAAGAAGTAATTATTGCAGATATAGAAGAAGAGATATATGCGGATATAGGGAGAATGGAGAAGATTTGTGAAGGCTATATGGGCAGATTTATGAAGACCTAATTGAGCAGATGTGTGAAGAGTGTTTAAGCAGATGTGTGAAGTGAATCAATAATGGAATACATGTGAATGAGTGCAAGAGATTTATGAAGGATATGTATATGGAAAGAATATGCAAACTTATATAATGATGCAAGTACATTTATGTGGTTAATAAGAAGAAGGGAATCACGAGGTGAATGAAAGGAGATTGAATAGTCCATCATCCAATAAAGGTGCAACATCCAAGGAGGTGGAACCTAGTTTTGTTTTGGAAATCGGTGCTTCCTTAAGGAGAGATTGGTGTAACTCGCTAAGTTGGTGCTTAGCTGAGAGGGTCTGTGCCTCCAGTAGGTTGGTGCCTACAAATGGTGGGGATTGGCGTTTCTCATAGGTTGGTGCCTACAAAGATTGTACAAGAGATTTATATAAAAGCAATATTTTGTCGTGGTTTTCTCCCATAAGGGTTTCCACATAAATATCGTGTGTTATTGTGTTCTTCTCATGCGCATAATTATTGATGTTGAGTAAATGATGTTATTATGATTGATAAAGTTTTAAATTGGTAAAAGTTGTTTTACTGATTCCCCCCCCCCCCTAGTGCAATTGTGTGCTCATCAATTTATACCATGTTTAGCACAAAAGTCATTGAATTCATTTGAACAAAATTCTCCTCCATTATCAGACCTAAGAGTTATGATGTCACATCCTAACTCTTTCTCTACTAACAACTAGAACGTTTGAAATTCCTTAAACACAATAGATTTTGACTTCAAGAAAAATACCCACATTTTCCTACTGAAATCATCAACAAACAAAAAAAGTACCTAGCACCAGTGACTAATGTCGTATTCATTGGTCCACAAACCTACATGAACCAACTATAAGATTCTCGAGGCTCTCCAAGCCTGTCCATCTGAAAAAAAAAAGTTTTGTGCTACTTCCCTACTTGGCAAGCTCCACAAACACCCTGTATCTATTGTTAGATGTTAGATGATCCCTCTACCAAATTCTCTCATGCCAATTGAGAGAGATAGGTCATGTTGAGGTGCCCATAGGACTAATGCCATAGTGTATTGATGTCAAATGCACTCTTGGCTACCAATGCACGCTCCTGAACTTGTCCAGTATCAATAAGCCAATACAAACCATGATCTTTGATACCAACTACCATGGTTTTCTTGGATTCCTTGTCTACAATATAGCATTTGTGTTTGCTAAATATGGCATCCAAATCGGGACAATGGCACATAATCTGATTGTAATGTCCCCATTTTCAGCCTAGGTATTCAAAGAAGAAATAATTTAATTAATTAAATTAAGTTGTCTAAATTAATACTTTTATGCAATTTATATTTAATTAATTATGTTTATAAGTTGGATATTTTACAAGCAGCTTTACCTGGGGCCAAAATAAAATAAAATATTATAAAGTCACTTTTATGGAAAAAAAAAAGAATTAATATTTTAAAAAAGTGAATTTTATAATTGAAATTCCGAAAAGTTCCCAAGAGGATTATAAAAGAGGACTGAGGGGTCTCATTTGAGTAGATTGGATATTTAGAAGATTGTTTATTTCTCTTTGGAGATTTGTGTCTGTGGCTAGATTTCTCACCAGAGGGATGAAAACCCCAATGGTTTCTTGACCGACGAAAACTCGGAAGGCAGTGCAATTCCAACCACGGATTGACAATGTGCTAAAGATTTGGGATTTGGGGACGAAAACTCTCAAAATCCATTTGAGCAATTTCATTCAGAAGTCGTCATTGTGCTTCTTGCAAAGACAAATTTCTCAATGGCTTAGTTCTATACAAACAGGAAGGAAATATCAAAAATAAAATATTTATTATCCAGGGTCAACTACAATCATAGCAGCCATACCATGTTTTCCCTCTCATTGGGCTGCATTACAAATGATATTGGTAATATTTGGAGGAGTATAGTTGCCCACACCCCCAACCTTATTCTAGTTGTCTCACATATTGAAGACCATACCATTTTGAAGGAGGCGCAACTTTTAAAAAGGAACGATATACATTTTGGTCTCTATGAAGGTGACGTGGAGCATGAGAATGGTCAAAGGGAGATGCCACCTTATTCCTAAAGAATTTGTTGTTGTCTAAGCTGTCGTACCTCCTCCCTAAGACTGTCATACCATTTGTTGAGGTTGTCGTACCATTTATGGAGGGTGTCAATAATATTTAATAAGGGTCAATGCTATTCATGTTGTTGGAGTTGTGTACAAATGTTTGGAAGCACTATCAAGGTTAGAATATTTTAATACTATCTCATTGCACCTATAATGAATATTCACAGCCATTCTAAGTGTAAATTGGTACCATCTGAAATTGTATTTTTATAGAAACAAGGGTGTTCAGCTGTATTGAACCCATTTTAAATTGATGGCTCTATATGTTACAATGTAAGAAATGTATATTTTCAATTTATATCCAAAACATTTATCTTTCTGGTGAAAATAATTTGAAAGCACACCTAGAATAGTAACAGGACAAATGTTTGACAAAATGCCTATTTGCATAAATTAGTGAAAGTGGAAAAAAATTTGCATCAAAAATGCCTGGGATATTACACTAACTCGCTAAGAGAAGCTTGAGCTCCATTCCTGGAACATAGTACACATTGAGAAAAATGAGATTTTTTCCTCCAAAAGTGATGTGTGCATTCCCTTTGACAACAACTATGTACTCACCACTACCAAAGATCACTAATCGGAGTAAGCCATGTGGGTGAAATGTTGAGATGCTCCAAAATCGATGTTCCACGCAAAAGACTTTGATTGATCTTATGGTCATTTGGCCATGAAAGCATAGAAGGTTGACTCCTACTCAAAATGCTCTGCAAAATGAGCCTTTTGTGGAGGCCCTCCCTAGTTGGATTTTTGTTCAACCAACCTCTTTCTAGAGTGATTCTTCATATGACCAAGTTTACCACAATAATGACGTGATATTTTTCAAATTCTTTTAAGTATCTTCATTATTCCCTTGACCTTTCTTTTGAGGCCACTTGCCTTTGCCCTTGTCCTTGGCTGCAAAGGCCTATTCCACACTCGGTGTATCATTGTTGCTACCAAACTACTTCCATTTGTCCTACTACAAGAGCTTGTTGCACAAATCTTCGAACTCCAAGTCAACAATTGAATATGTGATGTTGAGTGTCTCAATGAAATGTTTATATGCCCATAGTAAGCTTTTCAACATTATAACCACCATATCTTCTACTTCCATCTTGCAACCTATGGCTTCTAATTGATCAAGATTGTCTTTGATCTTCATCAAATGATCCTACAAAGACATCTTCTCATCTATCATGATTGAGAACAACATATTCTTCAAGGAGAAGGCCCTGCCTTTATCTCATGTTTCGTGCAAATCCCATAGGTGCTTCCAAATTGCCGCAAAGGTTTTGCCCTTTTGAACCTCTGAAAGCATTTCATCTGTCACTAATAACTTGATCAACATGAATTCTCGATCACACTCATCAAACTTTGTAATGTCCCTTCTAAGCTTGATGTGACTGTTTCCTTTCGCTGTCCTGGAGGCTACCGGAAGTTAAAATTAGGGTTTCCTAATTTTGAGGAGGTCATTGCTCGGAGATGAAGTTTTTAATGGCGGATTCCTTCTGGGTTTTCAGAGGGCTTCGCAGTGGTATGCTCGTCTCAGCATTCAGAGTACTTTTTGGAATTTACTATTTTTAGTAAATTCTATTTTTGGCAGCTTTCCAGTGAGCTCAGGTTGGTTGACTTCCGGTTCCAGTTTGATCAGTTGACTTCATCAGTATTTGCTTCAGGGCCTTTGCGAAAGGATAAGTTAAGTCATTAAATTAAAAGTCACGTTTTAATTATTATAATTAAACGTTGACCCTTGGCTTAGGCTTAATGACTTTATGTTGTGTTTAAAAGGTGGGCCCTTGAGGGTGGCGCCCTCATTGAAGAATAATTTAATATTTGTCTAAGTCTAAACAAAGGTTTGAGGGGCGCATATTCCAAAAGAGGATATTTAATTAAAATATCAACTATTAATGCTTTGAAGAGAAGGTACGCCTTCTTGAGAAGATGAAAGTTTTGACCTAAAAGCTGTTTCTAGGGTTTCGTGAAGTCAAGCAGAAATTATAAAAAGGGAGTCTTGTGCATCATTTGGGGCATCTTGGAAATTACACTGTTATGCTGCCGGATTGATTCTGGATTGTTCGAGGGATGAAGACCTCCTAGTTTGGGCATCTCTTCTCGTTTGAAAGACAACGACTAGTGATGATTAGTAATCTACTTGTGAGTGCATCTTAGCTATTTCATTTGTGTTCAGTTTTGCATTGGGAAATCTGTTTTGAGTATTTTAGTGTTTCAGCTTATTGCGTTTTTATACACAGCAGATTGCATGTTTCATTCATATATTGGAAAATACAAAAATAGTCTTTCTGGGTATTAGCTCATTCTTTTTGTTTGTCGGAAGCCATCATATTCTCCAGTTCTCATATTTTATAGTGCTTGCATCATTTTTAAAAAGAAAATCGCCTTTTTCCTTAAGGCCGTACCATTTAGATTCCTTGGGATTTGTGCATTGTGATTTCCTTGAGTTTGGGGTCGGGGTTAAGGTTCTAGATTGGGCGCATTCTTCATATTAGTCTATTGCATCTTGGTTTGGGCCATTTGAGTGAGTTGTGAGGGAGCTACAAGCATTTATATCTATTCACAAGGCTGCTGTTTTTAACCAGCAATATACAGATTTGTAGAAGCAGAAAAAACAGATCGTCTTTTGTAAAAGTTGTAATGATTCTTATGGCTTATTGAGCTCGGTCAAGAAGAGATTGTAATGTATTGCATGAATCATATATATACGGTTCTAACATCTTGACAGGCATATGATCTTATATTGTAAACTGACCAGTAGTACTGGCAGTCATTATCCAGCTTGTTGCTTGAATTGGTATTGTTCAATTTTCATTTGAAGTTGTAATAGATAGATCTCCGCCCTATGGTCGCTACTATCCCACTCCGGGCTAGAAAGCACATTCTGGGTGTTGAGGGTTTCCAGTTTTCGGCAATTTCCTTCAAGTAGTAGATTTTGTATTCAGCATTTTCTTTCAAGCAGTAGATCTTGTAATCACTCCGTCATATGGTCGCCCCTCACTCCGCATTGGATTGGGTAGCACATACTTGACGTTGAGTTCCTTTCTGCAAATAGATTAGAAGACCCTCTGACCAATGCTCACCCTCAGCGGTGCCATTCTGGTTAGGGTTGCTTTCTTGCACGTTTCGGTTTATCTATCTAACCTTAACGGGTGCATGTTTGTAATTTGTAATCTGAATCATTGAAAAACAAAAAAAATTTGGCTCGGTATATTTCAGTGGTATCAGAGCCACGTATCCTGCCATCCTGTGAAATCAGCTTTCTATGAGTGACAGAGAACAGAGGTATTTGGCAAGAGTATATAAGAGAGGTACAGTTCAGACACAGTTGCATCAAGCCCCAGAAGGTCACACAGCTTCCGAGGTTTTGAGGGCTAATTGGGAGCCTTCGCAAGAAACAGAAATGGGGGATAATGAAAGAAGTTCTGGCAACAGAGGTGACAATGGGAAGGGTATAGACAATTCAGCCAATTTGGGTCAAGGACTCGATAAGAAGATGGACGCCATGATGGATATGTTTTCTCTCCTGTTGGGGAGATTGGGTCCCAATATACCACAACACAACACAGGGCATACCGGGGAGCACAGTGCTTCCAACCCGCACAATGGTCATGTTGCCCAACCTGCAGTGAGCAACACTTACATTTCTGCTAGACCATTCAAACCCACGTTTCTGACACCAGCAATCCCACAGCCTGATCCTGAAGAAAATGTTTCATCCTTGGAGAGGGTGAGGATAGGCCGAACAGAGTATGACACTCTTCCTGATGAAGTAAAAATTGACATGTCCTTCAATGATTACATGGAGTATAGAAGGAAGGATAGAGGCCAAGGGAGAAACTATGATCAAAGAAGAACCCCAGCACAAGGAGATTGGAATCAAGCTCTCAACAAGGTTACGCTTGCCCATTTTGATGGAAGCGATAATAATTCTGCTCGAGCCTGGTTAAAAAAACTAGACAACTATTTGGCACTTAGGCCAATGGCTGAAGAAGAAGCGATTAGATTCGCTACGCTACACCTAGATGGGGTGGCGCATGAATGGTGGTACCATGGCCTAGTCACCTTAGGTCATGGGTCTATCACTAGATACGATGAATTCTCCAATAGATTCATTGAAAGGTTCGAGAAGAAGGACCCAGAAGTGCACTTTAGGGAGTTGGCACAGTTGAGACAATATGGCACTGTGGATGCCTACATAGCTGAGTTTCAAAGACTTTCAGTTATGGTCACTGGAATCACAGAGAGAAGGTTAGTAATCCTATTCACTGAAGGATTGATGGAGCTAATCAAGGGTTGGATCAAAGCTTTTGATCCACCGTCCCTACAAGAAGCAATGAAAAAAGCTAGAAACATGGAGTGGGCTGCTCCCAAAGCTAAGTTCCATTCCAAACCAGCTTTTCACAAAGGAGATAGAGGGAAAAAGTTTCATCAGAAGCCTCATCATAAGGAGTTTAAACCACAGAAACCTCATGGCTCAAGATTGGATCCAGAGACTATCAATGAACTCCGTAGGAAAGGTTTATGTTTCCGTTGTTGGGAAAAATGGTCACAAGATCATGTGTGCCCCAAGGGAGCTAAGATTCATCAAATTGAGTTCTATACAGCTGATGAAAGCAATTCTGATTTTTCTGATCAGCAAGCTGATTTTGAGGACAGCGATGAAGAAAATACTCCAGAAGAGTCTGAAGGTGAAAAGGAAAGTGGTGGTACATTGGCTCAGCTTTCGAGCTTCCAAAAGAATGAGTCCTTTAAAGTTCGGGGAATGATCAAAGGGCAACGTATTGTTGCTTTGATTGACACTGGTGCAACACATAACTTCATAGACGAAGTTGTGGTGGCAAAGAAAGGATTGCAAACAGAAGACTTTGAAGGGTTCAGAGTTATGGTTGCGGATGGGTTTCACATCTCATGCACCAAGAGGATTCCAAACATGTCAATGCAATTGGGCAATTACGAAGTCAAGGATGACTTCTATGTGGTCAGTATTGGAGATACGGATGCTGTCCTTGGCATTCAATGGCTGCGATCTCTTGGAGAGATCTCTCTAAATCTGCAAACTATGGAGTTGAAGTTTCAATCCGATGGGAAGAAGGTGGTGTTGAGAGGTATGTCAAATGGTGGTCCTCGGATTGTATCATTCAAGAGGATGGCGAAGTTGATACGTCATGATCAAGTGGAATGGGCTGCTGAGTGCATGATTCTTCCAGCAAGTCCAGCTGAAACTAAAGTAGAGCATCCTCCTGATATCCAATCTTTACTCACCAAAAAGAGTAAAGTGTTTGCTGATTTACCTCCTGGACCTCCTCCTGATCGAGGTTCAGAACACATCATAGAGCTCAAGGAAGGAGCTAAACCGGTGATCACAACTCCATACCGGTATCCGAAGAGGCAAAAGGATGAGATCGAGAAGAATATCCGAGAACTCTTGGAGATGGGTTTCATACGACCAAGCAAGAGCCCCTTTGCTTCTGCAGTGGTTCTTGTAAAAAAGAAGGATGGTACCATGCGCATGTGCGTGGACTATCGTGCTTTGAACCAAAGCACTATCAAGAATAGATACCCCATTCCCAGAATAGATGAGCTCATTGATGAGCTACATGGGGCTAAGTTCTTCTCAAAGATTGATCTAAGATCCGGTTACCATCAGATAAGGATGAGGGGATCAGATGTGGAGAAGACAGCTTTCAGATGTCACTATGGCCACTTCGAATTCTTAGTCATGCCATTTGGTTTGACTAATGCACCGGCCACCTTTCAGTCTTGCATGAACCGTGTGTTTCAGAATCAGTTAAGGCGGTTTGTGCTGATATTTTTTGACGACATTCTGATCTACAGCAAGACTTGGGAAGATCACCTCAAGCACTTGGAGGAAGTGCTTAGTATCATGGAATCTGAGAGTTTGTTCACAAAGGCTTCCAAATGTGAATTTGGAATGGTGGAGTTATTATACCTTGGCCACATAATCAGTGCTGAGGGAGTAAAGGTGGATCCGGAGAAGATCAAAGCCGTGGTTGATTGGCCACCACCTGAAAGTTTGACTCAGTTGAAAGGTTTTTTGGGCCTTTGTGGTTTCTATCGGAGGTTTGTTAAGGGGTATTCTCAGAATGCGGCTCCCCTTACTGATCTCACCAAAAAGGGAGCCTTTGTTTGGTCAGAAAAGGCTCAAGTTGTGTTTGAAAAATTTAAGAAGATCATGAGCTCGTGCCCAGTTTTGGCTATCCCTGATTTCTCTAAGCCATTCGAGCTGCAGTGTGATGCATCGGGTGAAGGAGTTGGTGCTATCCTGATGCAAGACAAACACCCTATTGTGTTTGAAAGCCAGAAATTAAGGGGTGTGGAAAGGTCATATTCAATTTATGACAAAGAAATGCTTGCCATTATGCATGCATTAGCCAAGTTCCGACAGTACTTGGTGGGGAATAAGTTCGTGGTTAAAATAGACCACAATAGCCTCAAGCATTTTATGCACCAGAAGGATTTAAATGAGAGGCAACAGAAATGGGTAAGTAAGCTTCAAGCTTACGACTTTGACATTGAATACGTCAAAGGAAAAAATAATGTAGTGGCCGATGCTCTATCCAGAAGGCCTCATCTTAGCTCATTGTGTGAGCTCACTGCAGACTGGAGAGACATGTTGCTGGCTGATTATGCAAA
This sequence comes from Sequoia sempervirens, assembly GCA_007258455.2. Lineage (NCBI taxonomy): Eukaryota > Viridiplantae > Streptophyta > Pinopsida > Cupressales > Cupressaceae > Sequoia > Sequoia sempervirens. Next base: position 13,948 of record VDFB02379347.1, read on the forward strand.
AAATCAGTTTGCAACCAGCATTCTGGAAGGTACTTTCCATGATGAAAAGTACCAAGTGGTTGAGGGTTTGATTCAGTATAAGGGTAGAATCTTTCTGGTAGCCGATTCTAAGCTCAAGAAGAAGATTCTCTTGAATTTTCATGACATTCCAGTTGCTGGTCACCAAGGGTTTTTCAAGACCTATAGGCAGATCCGAGAAAGGTTCTCTTGGAAAGGTTTGAAGAAGGAGGTCCAACGTTACATTCAGGAATGTCCTGTTTGCCAAGCAAATAAAAATGAGCACACCCTACCAGCCGGTTTGCTGCAACCACTTCCAATTCCCAATCAAAAATGGGAAAGCATTTCAATGGATTTCATCACTGGGTTGCCCAAGGCCCAAGGGAAGGATTGCATTTATGTGGTAGTTGACAGACTCACCAAGTTTGCTCATTTCTTTGCCATTACCAGCACTTTTTCTGCAGCCCAAGTTGCAGATTTGTTTTTTCGAGAAGTGTTTAGACTTCATGGTTTGCCTAAGAATATTGTAAGTGATAGGGACAGTAAGTTCCTAAGTACCTTTTGGCAGGAAATTTTTAGAATGAGTGGTACTGTGCTCACCCCAAGCACGAGTTATCACCCCCAAACTGACGGGCAAACAGAAGTGGTGAACAAGTGGCTAGAAGGCTACTTGAGAAACTATGTGTCAGAACAGCAGAAAGCTTGGGTTAAGTGGCTGCATATAGGCGAGTACTGTTACAACTCTACCTTCCATATGTCAATCAAAATGTCTCCTTTCGTGGCACTTTATGGGTATGAAGCACCCAGCTTTGCAGATTTGGTGTTTGGTGACAGCAAAGCTCCTTTAGCCAAGGATTTGTTGCAGCATAGTCAGGACATAATGAGGTCCTTGAAGGAGAATTTGCAGATTGCACAAAATCAGCAGAAGTTGTATGCTGATCAGAAGCGTATTGAGCGTTCTTTTGAGGTTGGGGATATGGTCTATCTCCGTTTACAACCTTACAGACAGTCAACTCTCAAGAAGAGTGGAGCTGAGAAGCTCAAACCTCACTTCTATGGGCCGTTTAGGGTCATCAGAAAGGTTGGGGCTGTTGCTTATGAGTTGGAGCTACCTTCAGATAGCAGAGTGCATAACGTCTTCCACGTGTCTCGCCTCAAGAAGGCTCTTGGACACAATGTGGTTGCTTCTTCACAGTTGCCACCATTGGACGAAGAAGGACAGTTGGTTCTGGTTCCCGAGTCGATACTTGACTTCAGAGAACGTTCCTTGAGGAATAGAACTATCAGAGAATGTTTGGTAAAGTGGAGGAACCTGCCGATGGAGGATGCAACTTGGGAAAGTGATGAGATAATGCAGCACCCTAGTTTGCAATTGCTT